>PVIH01003755.1:0-153779 GCA_004025045.1 Sigmodon hispidus
GCCCATGGCTTCAGTGGTTCACGATTAGATGGGTCCTGGTCAGTTGTGGCACTTGGGTTTGTGTGTCTCCTGTCACCTCTCTGGTCAGGGTTTGATTCTGTCTTTCAGAGACCCCTGCAGTTGTTGGTTCGCTCAGTTCGGGGTCGTAGTGGGGAGCCTTGCAGATTCCCTCAGCAGCAGGAGATGTGTGTGTGGCCAGATGCAGAGTCAGCTGCCCCTGCTCCAGAGTGCACTGGGACGCCGCAGAGAGCACCGGTCCCGGTGGCGGAACCGGAAGCAATGGGAGCTCAACTCTCCCTCCCAGGCCAGGATACAGGCGCTGAGGCCTGCCGAACCCTCCTCACCTCTGGTCAGGGTTCGAATCCGCCCCTCAGAGACCCCTGCAGTTGGTTTGCTCAGTTCACTCAGTTCGGGATCGTAGTGGGGAGCCTTGCAGATTCCCTCAGCAGCAGGAGCTGTGTGTGTGGCCAGGTGCAGAGTCAGCTGCCCCTGCTCCAGAGTGTGCTGGGATGCCGCAGAGAGCACCGGTCCCGGTGGCGGAACCGGAAGCAATGAAAGATGATATTTAAAAATATTTTTATATGATGACATAACATGACACTTGTACAGATATAGGAGGTATACCAAATAAATGTGTTGCTCACTGCTATTACCACTCAAGGCAAAGAATACAGCATGAAAAACACCCCAGATACCCTTGGAGTGGAGTATCTTTTTCTCTAGAAATAATCCCTGTCCAAATTGCTTGGGGATGATTTCTCTCTTTCCCTCCATCCCTTCCTCCCTCTTTCTCCCTCTCTCTCTATTTCTCCACATTTATGTGTGTTGGTAGTTTATTAATAAACAGAGTTTAAAAGCTTACTCTTGTGTGTTTTTCTGTATTTCAGCTTCACAGATGAAGACTAGGACAAAAACTGGGAAGTCTGCATGGAAAGACAGTTTAAGGTTACACAAGCCTGGGCAGCTGCCTGCCTTTTCCTTTCCCACTGTATGGATTTCTTGTGGCATGTATGCAATTTCCATATCATGCATCTTGACACAGCAGCATCTACTCACAATGCTCTTTATGGTGCATGGGGTAACCACTTCACACATTTATTGTTAAGTGGCTGTGATATGGAACTTCTTGCTAGAGTAGCTGTCTGGAGATGTATGTGGGTCTTCCTTTGGTGTTACTGACTCCCAGTAAGGACTATGTGAGCTCCGTCTACCTCTGCAAAGGCTTTTTGAGTTCCTCAATGACTGAGTGCTCGTGTGCATATGCGTGTGCATGTGCTTGTGTGTGTGTGTGTGTGTGTGTGTGTGTGTGTGTGTGTGTGTGTGTGAAGGTATAGTACTTGGCAGACATGGTCTTGAAGTGAATGATAGTGACTAAATAAATGAGTTATTTCCCCTAGTTGTTTCTCCCAGACCTTGTCATCTGTTAGCAGGCACGACACATGTGACAGTCGTAACTAGGAAAGCCTTATAAGGAGGCAGGATGGGGTACTGGTTAAAAATGCTGTGACCCAGATCACCAAGTAGTAGGACTCTTGCCTACTGAAGGAGGGACCCTAGGTTCATTCTCAAGAACAGTAATAAAAAATGTTCCAGTCCAACCCTCTACTTACTAACAAGATCAATGACTTTCCCTTTAGGTCACAAGTTTGGGAAATGTAGCAATCAACAATTTCTACCTCAGAGAAATGAGTATAAACATGCAGCTGGTCTACAACAGAGCCTGGGGTGTGGTAAGCCTTCACTTCAGGTGGTGGTTGTTATTGCTGTTGCTGAGAAAGGGAGAAGATAAAAGACCCGGTGACTGTTGATGGAAAACCTTGCTTACAGGGAGAGCAGGCACCTGCACAGTGCTCTGAAACCACGTCACATTTGTGGTTGACCTCTTTTTCACCTTTGACCGACAATTCTCGGGTTCTACTTTCTCATCTGATGTACCTTCCTGCATTTAGGGTATACATATCCACTCCTCATACCTCCTCATCCTCATATCACATTTTAGATGCCATTTTTCCATCAAGGCTTTGCCTAGTCTGTGGGGCAAGGTTAAATCATCCATTGTGTATTTAAAAACACTGTGTACATCTGTCTTTAGCAGACTGATGACAATTGGCATGGATGCATGATGAGGGACAAGAACACAGAATGAACACAGAGGCTTCCTGGTGAGGTACTAAAAGAGGATTCTGTTTTGACAACATGCACAGGTCAGTTCTTTCAGAGGCTGAGATGAGATGGCCTGAAGACTGAGCAGAGGGAGCATGGCTGCTGGGAGCCATCAGGGAATAGGCGAGGCCCTCAAGTCCTGCATCCCCATGAGTGGCCTGGATGAAGGCAGAATGGTGGCTTCAGAATGGGACATTCACTAGGCACTGGAACCTGAGCACAGTGCCTAAGATCCTGGCCTGACATCCAGGGGTTTCCTCTGAGTGAAGTCTCACTATATCACCTGGTACAGTAGTAATTAATCATATAGTTTGGATAGTATTCCTTTGCTCACTAAGTGTTGACAGATATGATACTGTCTTTGTGTACTGCTGTTGCAATGTCTTCCTTAACTATCATTAAGGACAAATTCTAGAGTCACCAGTGTCTTTGAATTAGCATAAATGAATAGAGCCTTTAAGAAAAACATTAATTGCTGGGTGGTGGTGACACATGTCTCTACTCCCAGTACTTGAGAGGCAGAGACAGGTGGATCTCTTTGACTTCAAGGCCAGCCTGGCCTAAAGAGGGAGTTCCAGGACAGCCAAGACTACACAGAGAAATTCTGTCTCCAAAAACAGAAACAACAACACCACACACACACACACACACACACACACACACACACACACAAAGAAAAAAAAAAGGAGGAGGAGAAGAAGAAAGAAAAAAGAAAAGAAAATCATTTCTTCAAGAACTGTTTCTTATAGGGTCACATATTTTGTTTTACTTTTTAAAGATTTTAAAAATTATTTTTATGTTATATGTATGTATTTTCACACATACCACATGTGTGCAAGTACCTGAAGAGACTGAACGAGGGCACCAGATCCCTTGGAGGTGGAGGTATAAGCTGCCCATCATGGGTTCTGGAAACTAAATTTGGGTCCTCTGGAAGAGCAGTTATCCCACTTATCTCCTGATCATTCGTCCAAATCCCTCAAGTCTTTATCTGTTTTTGTTGTTGTTGTTTAAAAAAAAAAAAAGGAATAGGAGGAGGAGGAGGAGGAGGAGAATGATTTGAAGTGTCACAGAGAAAGACTATAAATGTCTTTTAACATTTAGAAACTTACCTCCCAACACATGGCTTCTGGGGGAAAAGCATTCATATCAAACAGTAGTAAAACAGTTAAGTCCGCATAAAAGGAGACTCCCAGGAACACTTCCTCAAAACTGGCAGCTTGTGGCACTCTGTCTGTCCTTGTTTGTCTCATCTTAGGTCACTTGTTCAATTGTGCAATAATTTTTTTTTAAGAAACATGAGAAATTGGCTTGACTGCTGTAGGACCTCACAGGCTCAAATTCTATTTATGAGGTTTCCACTATAAGGAGTTCAAAGGACCTTCCAGATGGCTTCTAATAAACTTAAAAATCCATAAACAGTGGGTTGGAGGGTATAGGATACATAGAGGGCAAGAACTATTGTTGTTTTGTTTACGATGTCTAGGACACTCAAGTCACCCCTCACAGGCCAGCACATCACTGCTGGAGACAAACGGTGTGTGTCCCAATGCTAAAGCTGCCTGTCTGTTTCTTCAGCATTTCATCACCTCATCAAGGATATATTCTTTCTCTATTCTATTTACTTGAGCAAAGTTTCAACATTTGCTATTTTTTTATTTGTCATCTAGCTTTATGAATAAATGGAGTTGACAATCTGCACATAGATAAGTCATGTGCACATTTAAACACCAGTAAACACTATAGGTGTGCGTTTTTACCGTGAAAACTTACCAAAATTTATGCATAGAATATATTACATATTGATTTTTAGAGTTTATTTTTAGGTCAATATTGTCTGAATCTATGCCCATTGATGCTGTAAGTATGGGAGAAAATTTATCATGGAGAAATTATGGTGACTTGCATATGTAATCATAACACCATGCATCAATTTTACTACTGTTTGGTTTGAGTGCTTTTCCCCCAAAAGCAATATGTTGGGAGGTGAGTTTCTAGAGCACTACTGGGCATTGGAGCCTAGTAGGAAGTGTTGGGTTGTGGTGGAAATGTTCTCTGTGCTGTAAATAAAGTAACTGATTTGGCCTATGTAGAGCACCATAGAAGTGGGTGGAGTATCAGAGGAAGAGACAAGCAGAAGCAGAAGAAGGTGGAGTTAGTCAGTCTTCATCTCCCCCCCACCCCCCAAGAAGAAGCATGTAAGGAACACAGGTGAGCCATGGGCCTAGCCACGTGGTGGTTAGATTAATGGAAATGAATTGAATTAAGATGAAAGAGCTAGCTAGTAATGTGCTTGAGACATGGGCCAAACAGTATAAAGGATGTAAGCGTGTGATTCATTTCTTTGGGGGACAAAAGCCGCCGCGGACCAGGTTCCAAACCTCAGCCGCCCACCAGGTCACAAACTCCCGGGCCCAAATGGCCCGGGAAAAACTTTCTACAACATTGGGTGACTTGGTGGAGCCCCCAGGAACAAATTAATGCTGTTACCATGGGAGTAGGTTTGTTATAGCAAGAACAGGCTACTACAAAGTGTTCCTTCACACATACCTGCTTATCCTTCCAACATGTACAGCCACCCTGACTAGGACTTTCTGGTCTCTAAAAATAACTATGCCTGAGGTCTCTGCCATCACTATGGTCAGCAGAGAGACAAGAAGGTAACCCAGTTCAGTACAATAAAGTAGCTGGTGTTGATTCAAATTTTGGGCATCTAACCCTACATGATTCATTTTAGGCTCAGCACAATTTGCTGAAAAATTTCCTGGTGACTCAATTCCATGCATGCAATAAAGCATAAGATGTGACTATAGAAGAACTCTATAAAGTACATGTGATACCTTTCATAAAGATGGAGTCTGTAGATTGACTGGGAAAAAAACCAAGTTCATGATAAGGGTCTGGGGGAGGATCTAATGTGGTCTTGGCCACACAGATGGCCCAAAGGTCACCAGGCTATTAACCACATCTACTCCCTGCCTTCTGGGTGGATAACAGGTTATGTGTTCCTTCCTTCGAAGGAAAAGTCCTGTGTGTTTAATATACCAGGTTTCCCAGTATTTTTTATATGATTCCAGTGACCTCTTTTAATTTTTTTTAGAGAGAAAACTGTGGATGTAATAGAGGCCAAGGTTCAAAGTATTACATGCAAAGCTAGTCTGACTAATATAGGCAAGCTTAACAGAATTTTAAGAATAGCTAACAGGACCAGGAAAGGGGGAAGCCATCTTAACCATGCTGACCATTCAAAGGTCATGGAGAGATTTTGTTTATTTATTTATGAAGGTTGTTAATTGTCTGTTGATAGTATGAAAGAAATTGGACAGACACATTATTGCAACACGGACCAGGCAACAATTGTTGCCAACCAAGATTCTGCCTAAGCAGCAGTCTACAGTACCTTTATTTTGTAAAGCTGTAGGTCTCATTTTGCCCATCTCTTGATTAATTTCTACTAATATCTTTATTGTAGTATTAGTAGTTTTACTAATGATACAGGTCATTTTTGAGACTTCTCTTTGGATCCCAGTAATTTTTCCTGGAACTGGTAATTTAAAAAATCTTTAGCATGGCAAAACAGTATCTTATTGTCTCCTCCCAGTCACAGGTGTGTCTTTTACCCCCAATGAAAAACATTTGGATTCTGTATTGACAAACTGAAAATTAACATGTAATACAGTTAGTAAACATAACAGCATAATTTTGGGGTCAGTAGTACTGGGTCCTTGTTGTGTCCTACATCATTGGCTTTGTCTCTTGGAACATCTCCTCTTTGGATTTATTGTCCATTTTATTATGGAGGCTTCATTTGTCTGATGATCTCTGGGATGTTGTCCTGGTCAGATGCATCAGAGCTGAAGCCATTTGGGACTTCATTCAAAGCAAATGTTGTCCTGATGTTAGAAGAACACTGTTAAATTAAGAAAAAAAAAACTATGCTAAATGTAGCATAATCTGTAGCAATTTAAGAGGGTGTATATGCCCCTTTTTTATTTTTAAAATTTGTCATTTAAGTATTTAATGGCATTGTTTCACAATAGCTTGGCCCTGTAATGGGAGTCCTAGAAAGGAAATGCATAAAGAGCTATTTGACAAAGTCAAGTTCCAGATATGACACAATGATATTTTCCTGGAGCCCCCCAGGGCTCCATTTCATGCCTGAGACTGTGCTCTGTAGCTGACTAGTTAGAAAAAAGCATTGAACATGCCTGTGGTACATTCCACATACAAGTCTCTATACACCTGACAGCAGAGAAAACCCCAGACACAGGCAGCCCTAGATCCAGATGTGAGCTGATGTGAGAACCATCCACTATCAATAATTATGCACTAAAAGCTTGGAATTCTGCATAAAATATGTCTCTAAAAGACAATAGGCCCTTGTCATCTAAAAAGCAAAAACCCTTTATTCATTTTGATGCTCTATGAAAGCAGCATAGAATGATCAACAGGGTTACCAAGTGTGCCAAGATTTTGGTTGCACAGTTTGTCAGAGGAACCAACCATACCTTCATGTGAGGTCTGCGAGCATAAAAATGTCAGGTGAAGATCATTTGGCAATGTGAATACAATTGCAAATGTGAAAATGCTCTGGCTCGGTAAGGTCATGTTTAGAAATCAATCCCAGGAAACTAATTATGAATGTGCTTCGTGTTTTTCAAGCTCAGGATGTGCATCACAGCATTGTTTACATTAGTAAAGCTAAAAACAGCTAGTGGGCCAAATATAATATATTAAGAAGGTTAAGATATAATCACATAATAAAATTCTGCATTGCCATTAATTTGAGAGTATACCATGCCATATTAATTGATGTAAAAGTTGCTGTTTCTATAGTAGAGCTGGCCCTGGTAGTGTGGGTGCAGGTAAGTTGGCCCTGAGGGTGTGAGAGCAGTCCAACTGACCCCAGTCCTTGTTGCCTGCTGCACTGGGTGACCTTGCCTGGGCAGTGACAAGGGGACAAGTTATTTGAGAGGAGTCCCAGTGAGGGCCCAGTATTGAGGGTGTAGCTGAAGCCAGAGGCTTAAAACCAGACCAATGTCTTGTTGCAGTGAACACTTACAAGGAAAGATGTATGTACTAAAGGGTAAACTGTGTGAATCACTGTGCCACACTACAGCTTCCTTGCCAAGGCGTTCTTTTCGGTACACTAGTTTCTTTTTGCTTTTTGCTTTTGTTTTTTCTTTTAGATTTTATTTTATTGGGGGAGGATGCAAGGGTAGAGGGCAGATATGAAGCAACGGGGGATCAATAGGATCAGGATACATGATGTGAAATCCATGAAGAACCAATTAAAAAGAAGATACCATTTCTATTTTTGATAAACAGAGAGTTTACCAAAATATGTCCATTTTGACCACTAGGATATGTTGTGTCTATACAAATGTGTTTCGTGTGTGTATTACATTTTGTGCTAGAAATGTCCATAAGCATGCACATCATTAATTTGGGACAGTAAAAAACCCAAAAAAACAAAAAACAAAACCAACAACAAAAAAAACCCGTTTCTTCTTTTTTCTTATCTATGTTTTTATTTTTATATTTTTTGAAATGTAATCTTAATTTTTTAAAATAAATTGATGGCCTTGTGAACAGGAACTGCTTGCTGAGGGCAGGTAGGTTTCTTCATCCCACAGCTCAGCATCACTTTGCTCCTAAGCAAGGCACCTGCTGGTGGGTAGCAGTGAGCAAGGGCGGGTTACAGCAACACTTCAGAGGCTCCCAGGCATTTTGGTAAAAGCAGAAGAACAAAGTAGTGTGCCCGAATTCCAGGTCTTCCCTCTGGAATTCGTCCATGCATCTGTTAGGTGTTTACTATAACCACGCCCCATCTGCAGGAGCTCGCTCCAAAGCCTCTGATGTAAGTGCGTGCCTACCCTTTAAAATCTCCAACCACGTGGAAGACTCTCTCTTTTTCTCTTCTTCTCTGCCCTCCTATTCTATTTCTGTATCCCCTCTCTCCTCGCCACCTTCCCCTTCCTCAATAAACCTAATATGGCTATCTTGGCGGCATACAGGCGAGTTCTTTTCACGCACGAAATACTAACATTCTTTTCACGCATGAAATATTAACAGCATCTACCCATAAGACATGGTTCAATTCCAAGAAGTTTTTCACATCTTAAAATGTTGCTCCATGCAGATGAGGTGTCGTGTATCATTTTCCTCAGAGACTGACACGTTCCATCCTGCAGGGAAGCTCTTTAAGCAGGGTGGTAAACTGTAGGAAGCACAATACGCATTGGAGAAAATGGGGTTGTCAGTTGTGTGGTCCTCCTTTCTCACATCTGCTCTGGAATGTGAGAGTCAACAGTGGTTCATCACCCCAATGATCTTTTTGCTATTCTATGAGCCAGCCTTCCTGGATCCCCCAATATCCTGGGCCTAATTCTGAGCTTTATCTCTCAAATGAATAGAACACATTGCTGTGAAAGAGGTCCCATGTACTTTGTATCCTCCACCAATAGAATCTATCCCTATACTTATGGTTCTTCCCTAGGTCCTAGCCCTGAGCTCTATTTATTAACCAATAAAATTTATTACTATAAAGGTCACAAGTCACAAGTTCTATCATGTTTACATGTGTAAGGAAAATAGATCACAAGTTTAGTCCCTGGAGGTCTGGGCCCAGTGCGTACAAAAATATCATTGTCCTGAATTTTCATTCTTATCTCTTTGTCATCTGCTTTCCTGCTAGTGGCAACATGGAAGAAACCTCTCAACAGTAAACAACTCCAAATAGCTTCAGGAAGTCCCTGAAACTGACCAGATTTACTAGGTCCCTCCCTTCCAGAATAAGCAGAGCTAAACTGCAAAGAAGACTCTCAGACTAGCTGAGCAAAAAAATGTGTGAGACCAGACCAGTTGCCTGGGAGAAGCAGAAATCATTTGAGTTGCCAGTAGACTAGGCAGTGTGCTCCAGGTTCCCAGCTTTGTCATCCATGTAGGGATAAGATTTGGTGATGCAGCTGTCTTTGAGTCATTTCTGCTCCTGGAAATAACCTCTCACCCATACTCCTATAAGAAACCCAGTAAAATTCATTGGTTCACCAAACTGGACTTTGGTGGTACCCACACTTTTGCTCTGTCCTGGGTTCCCTATTTGGCATGAATAGACCTCCCCAAGCAAAGTTTGCCACACAACACCAACTTCTGTGAATTCTTAGAAAGCAGCCTCAACTTTAATTAATTCTCTCTCTCTCTCTCTCTCTCTCTCTCTCTCTCTCTCTCTCTCTCCTTGCTCAGAGCATGCAGCCTGACTGAAAGGGCTCACTTTTCTGCTAGTGTTAGGGAAGAAGTATTTCTTCTGCAAATTTCTGTCAATTGGCTCCAATGTCTTTTCTTTTTGTAACAATGGCATTAAATCCATGGCTTTTTCAATGTCCCATTGTGCTTCTCATTCCCTTTGTTCTCCTCCTCTTCCTCCCCATTTTCCCTCCCTATTTTTCCCACCCTCCCTTCATTTTCTGCCTTTCTTCTTTTTTCCCCCTGTGTTTTCCAGCAGAAACCCAGGTTCCAGCTCTCCACATGGAGCACAAACCCAGTAACTCTGGATCTCCAGAAATCTCTAACCAGCGCCTGGACTACCGCCTCCTTTCAATGTTTCCTGATCTCAATTACGCTTTTTCTGGCTAGGTCCTTCTATTCACTTTGGAAATGGAAAATGACAGAGGGGGGGGTGACCCCTCAGAATGGTGGTGACAGCCAGGGTTGCTGCAGGTTTCTGTGAGGGACTAGTATCTGAAGTTCCTTCTGGCTCCTGAGCACACCTGTCCTGTAATCTTCCTTGCCTGTCAAGGTACAGTGACAGTGAGCACTCTGTTCATGACACTCAATGGCTGCTTACTGTGCAGTGACTCTGTGCCCTAATGCAGGTCTCTGCCATGGACAAGTGAGCACCCTGCCCAGGCCTCCTTCCCCGCTCCACCCATCCCCTGGCGGCTTCCTCAGTTGGCTGATGGTAACTCACCCACTTCCTTTGTGTGGGAAGAGGACCTCCCTCCCGTTAGACTGAGTCAAGGCTGCTGGACTGTAGGATCGATCCCAAATGCCAGCTTCTGGTCTTCAGGTGGGATGGGCTCTGCTCTGCCTATGCTTCCGAGTTTTCCTGTTTGGTTTCTGTCGTCTTCCATTTTGCTTCTTTATCCCACATGTCTTGAGCTCATTCTCACAGTATGTCTGCTCCAAGTTCTTTAGGTTCTGCCTTCTGGGGAGTGTTATGTAAAACACAGGTACTTTTACAATTAAGAAATCAGGTTTGCATCCCACAGCAAATACCAGCTGTGTTTGTTAGTATTTTGTGCGTGGGAAAGACAGAAAAAATGCTGCCAGATGTCATTTAGAGTTTTATTGGGGAATTTGGATATCCAGAGGAGTGCGGGGGAAATGGAGAAGAAAGAAGGAAGAAGAGGAGGGAGCAGAGAAAAAAGGAATCACTGCCAGTGTTATTCCCTTTTAAAGGAAGGGTGAGCATTGAGCATGCAGACACGTCCAGGGGCGTACCCTGGGAGTGCGCTCTGCGGGGGGGGGGGGGGGGGGGGGGGGGGGGGGGGGGGGGGGGGGGGGGCGTGGCTGCACCTTGGAGATGCTGGAGATGCACCACCACGCCGAGGGGGCAAACACATACTAACAGTGTTCCACTCTGTTCAGTTATGGTACCACGCTTTCTTCTAACATTAATTATACTCAACAAGTTTTCCCCTCCGAGGTTGTGTAGAATAGTTGTTAAAATAGACAGGATCTGGGTTCGAGTCCAGCACGAGAGCAGGGATGAACGAGCCAATAACCAAGGAGCCAGATGGTGAAATGGGCCTTCATAAGAAGTTTCTCCCTGGAGGGGCTCTTCCTCCTACTCTTTACTCCAAACAAAAATGATCTGGAAATATAAATCCAATTTTGGGTTGTCACTGTGACTCTTGAACTAGTCGGCGACTGGTGGAACACTGAAAGAGCGTGGCCAGGGATGTTAAAAGGCCTTGCAACTGGCAAGACAAAGAACCATTCTCAATAAATGCTAATAGTACCCCTGTTGAAAAACACTACAAAATGCCCTGGGTCAAAGAATAAGTGAGCCAAATGCAGTCATCAGTCCAAAGGGCAAGAGAATGGTGAAAAGAAGACAGAGCCAAGGATGAAGGAAGCCAGAAGGCCCTAGGGCTGGTGCCAGCCAGGCTGAAGGGACTAGAATGACATACATAGATAGCTGCTCTCAGCAGCCATTCTGCAGGGCAGAGGGTGTTATGTCTGGCTGCTGTTAGAACTTCAGATCAAAAGGAGGAATCAGAAGGATCTATCACAGGAACCCAGAGCTAATGACACTATGTAATATAAAGTTTCATTTTCATTTATTTATCTCAACAGCTACTGAGCACTGTGATTCTAGGTGTATATTTGAACAAACAAAATGAGATGATTTGAACTCAGGTCTTTGATATAAGTAGGTACAGTAACTGTTCTTGGTATCTGTTGGACAGTCCCAAAATCAGAATCATGTGGTTCATGATCTTAGAGGTCATGCTGAGGACATTTCCCAGACTCTTTTGCAGGCAGGCTTAGATATGATACATGCTCTCTTTTCTAATTATAAAGTAATTGTTCAAGGGTAGATCTAGAAAAGGGAAAAAGGTTGGCTTCTGAGGGCAGTAGTGGATGAGCAGTGGCAGTTTTTTCAGGACCCAAGGATGGGGTAGCTGTTGTCAAGGGAACCGTCTATTCTTCAGTGGTAACCAAGCTGATGGTGGGAGGCTATTTGGGTATGATTTATAATGCTGTTCGTGGGCCTGGCTTCCAGACACATCCTGGAGATTCTGGCCATTAGTCAACATCCTTGGATTAAATTCCTCTCTTACTTACATCATCTACAAAGAGTCCTTTTTTGTCCAACTGCTATAAGATGGCTAAATAAGACTGAAGGCAGATATGCACCCAAGCCAGACTCAGGGGTCCTGCAGTGTGGATATAACCATGGCCCATGAATGCTGTGGATAGGGATCAGTGAGTGTCAGTGGGCATGATTCAGTTTGTAGGGGACAGAAAGATCAGTGAGGCCGATCAGTGGCTCATCAGGATCAAGCAGCTCATTAGAAATAAAGGAAGGGGATTTCCTGCTGTTATTGTTGCATTATGGGACAGGAATGAGAAGTGCTTCTCCTTGCAGACCCTGGCATTCAACAGGGGACATAGAACTTCATCCCACAACTGAATCTTGAGGCCAGCTTATCTTGTCAAAAAATTCCCTATTTCTTGTGCTAGAAGTTTGAAAGCCTATGTTTTCCAGAACATGATCCCAATGGCTGGGTTGTTTGATTTTATATGAGCTAAATAAATGCTTGGGGAAATGGAGGTAGGAAAGGAGTCCCGTGCTCTGATCCTCTTTTGTATCTTCCAGACCTAGTTTCTTTTCACACTGGGGTCCATTCTCCCTTCAAAACAATCCTGCTCCAAGCAGAGGCTATAAGCTCAGTGTTATAGGCCAAAAGTTGAAGCTACAAGTTGAAAAGCTTGGCCCCAGGTATAGTTCCTATTGCTGTTCATGAAACACATTGTCCTGCCTCCTTTGGGAGTATCCTGTGTCAAGGAATCACATGTATGCTCCAGAGAGGATTTACCCATCATTCTCTTTTAGACATAGCTCGCTGCTGGAGTGATATGAGGCTAGAGATAAGTCCTAAGCTTTTCCCCAGGGTTGATTAAAGTCAATGACATGATCAGAAAAGATATCAGCCAGGAATAAACCTTTCTGACCTAAAAACAAATTCCACAATTAAAATATCAGGTTGTATAACCCTCATAGGCCTGATCTCTCCCATAGAGATGAGAGCATGAACATTGTGTCCAGCTACTATTGGGGTGCGTGGGAGAATGCTGTCTGAGATCCAAGCATGAGAGTGGACTCCATGGTGAGATCTGCCAAGCTACACTGGTGGTCATGGAGTGGGTGTGGCCAAGTCAGAGTGAGTACACTCTGTTGTAGGTCCATATGAAGACAAATACTTATTAAACACCTGTGACACATAAGCTTTGTGTAAAGACTAAGTTGTATCATCTTCAGCTCTCTCTACAGATCTTTGAAACCTGACTTTTTCAAAAAAGAGGCAAACTCTGTGAGGGCCGGTTCCTTTCCCAACGTCACAGACCCAGTGATCTATTAAGGATGACAACTTTCTCCCTAAAGCTCAAATCTCAGGGCATATTCAGTACCAACCAAGCATGTCCAGCTATACCCAAGAGGAGTTAAGCTCTTACTCTTTAAATCACCAAGACCTATTCATTTGCATTCTAAACATAAGAGATATGGACACCTGCCTTCATAGTAAAAGAGAAAAACACTTTGGATAAAGTAATAAATAAATGTTTTGGTTTTGCCATGTGCTTTGTTGGGAAAAGAGAAGAAACGCATCGGCATAAGGGGAACCAGCCTCATGGAGCAGCAAATCAGGGAAGTATGACCACATCGATGATGTCATCAGAGGAAGCTTCGGAGTCATACGGAGGAAGGCAAAGGGGGATGGGGACCGGGAAACAGCACATGGGGCTTGTGCATCGGTTGTTAGTCTCTGTGGCTGTATACTGCTGACTCATTAGAATGTTAATTTGCACGGACTTACTTGGGTTCACAGACTCTTCTGTAAGGGTTTGTATATCAATAGGAAATATGGCAAAAATCAAGCCTTGCCTGAATATTTAATATGGCAAGACATAGAAGATCTTCAATGCTTTTAAGAATTTATTGATAATTTGAATTTACAATCGTCAATGCTGAGAAT
This sequence comes from Sigmodon hispidus, assembly GCA_004025045.1. NCBI lineage: Eukaryota > Metazoa > Chordata > Mammalia > Rodentia > Cricetidae > Sigmodon > Sigmodon hispidus. Next base: position 13,929 of record PVIH01003755.1, read on the forward strand.
GCCATTTTGCATAAATATATAGTATAAAATGTGGAAATATGTATGAAGCCATTGTAAAAATTGTTAAAAATCCCCCAAGCTAAAGCTAATTTCATGGTATTTTCTACAAGCTTGTCAGTAGCCTAGATAATAATTCTTACAATCAAATGTTCAAACACAATATAGTCCAAAAGTATACTAATATGACATATCCTTGCTGAGGCATGATGGTAGGAAAATATTAAATATCTTTATTTTCTCTAGTTAAGCCATTACTTTCTATAAGAGCAGAAAACTGTGTGTGCAGTAAAAACACTATGGTCCTCAGTATATAGTGTATCTGAGCACGGTGTTTCAGAATACTTGTTTGGATGAGTTGATGGCATGTACATGGTGCAGGACACATATGTGTTTAGAGCCAAGGCTACCATAAAGTTATATTAAAACAGTCAGAAACATCTTGGGTTTATTATACATTTTACTTTGAATTTATTTTTGGTCATTCAGGAATCATTTGCTTCAGTGAGTATTTTTGGAACCCTTACAATCCAGTTAAGACACCCTGTATAGGGGGTCGTCACTTACAGTTTACGAAGTTGGGCTCTGTAGCATCTTTTAAATAGGCACACTGTATTCTCCACTGTGAATGCCTAATGCGAACGTTACATTGTTAATCCTGCTACTGTGGTGGGTAGTTAACTAAATTTTTAATGAAAGATATTAAAAATACAAGCTTTCTCCTAAATATATAGCAACTAATTTGATTTGATACTCCATTGATTAAGTACTTACAGTGTATTATGTGAAGTACATCTCCAGATCCTTTGCCTTGAAGGATACACCCCAATAATTTTTTAATTCATTCAATCATCTAATTTTTCTGACTTCAAACAACCACTTCTCATATTGAAACAAGACAGGAAAAAAATCAACATTAAACTTTTTCTAAGCCTTTACAAATATCTCAAAAAGCCTGGGACTATCTGGGACCCTGTTAAGAGTCCTGTAACCTTAAGAAACAATTCTGTTTTATACAACTAATATGTTCCCAAAAGGCTGCATGCATATCATATCACATATTCAGAGCACTAGGGACACTCCCAGCGGGGAGCTTGTGATGAATTACTGAGTAAAGCAAACGACAGAAGCTGCAAAGTCATTTCATAATTGATGCTTTTGCCAGGGCCTAGTGTTGCATTAAGATTTAAGGAAGTACATTGGCATCATCTGTGTGATATGATGCTTCAAGTATCTGTTTCTGTATAAAGGACTAAACTCTCTGTTTTTTTTTCTTCTTCTGTTTGTTTCATTTACAATTGTGTCTCCTCCTCCTCTTCCTTCTCCTCCTCTTATTTTTTAAATCTCCTTTCCTCTGTTGTCAGTGAGATGAAGCTCTTTTGCAAATAAACTCCCATATCTACCAGCAGAGGGCACTGGTACAGCGTTTAAGTAGCAGACTCTCATCTGTCTTTTCAATGTAAACAGTTTCTGAGTCTCAGGCAAGGCAGGCTATTCGACCAGAAGGACGCTGGCGAGACAGCATTTGTGAGTGATAGCGTTCCATCGTCATTTTGCAGAAATTTTCCTTTGTTCTCAGCTGCTTGGAGGAATGCTCGTTGCAAGTGCACTTGTAGTTTCTGGTGGAAAATGTGTTTTGAATGTGGGCGAGGGCACTGGTGTTGGGCTGGATCAGCATCTGTATTTCACAAGCGGTTTCAGATTCTAAATCAAGGTTTTGACCCCATAGGAGCTCAGCTTGCTGTGGGAGCATCATGAATAATTTCTGTACTAGCAAATGACATCATAAAGCAATCGGGCATTCCCTGCACACTGTAATCGATGAAAGTAGATGTCTTTTCCTCTAACTGGCCTTGAGCACTTTAGAATTAGTCAGTGGCTGACTATCAGAATAAAGTGGGTCAACTAAGTTTTCAATATATTGTGGAATATTTTTTCATGACTTCTATGCATATCTGGTCAGTTTGTTTATAATATTGGATTATATATTTGGTAATGTGATTTAAGTACTTTATACTTTTATAGTCATTTTTAAAAATATTTTTGTATCAAAGTATAAATGAGAATCACATAATTTAGCAATGAAAACCACACTTAGGCAGACATCAACAGTTCCATCCCACAGGTCTCTGACCTCAGTGCCTTTGCTCAGGTGTAACTTTTAATTTTAGGACATGTTTCTTAGTCACCTCTCTCCATCTCTGAAGGAGTCGGCTTGTATACTATTCTTTAAGGCACTACCTTTCCATATTTGCTGCGGCTTGACATAGGTGTGTTGCCCATGGGCATGTATTAAGGCCTGGTCTCCAGTGTGGTGATGCTGGAGATGGGTCCTTTAAGAGAAGGTGCAGTAATTAGAGTTAGGTAATGATTTCTCACAAGAAAAAGAGCAAAGCTGTTTATTTGGGGACCTGCTTACTTCCTCTTAGGAGTGGGTTGTTCTAAAACATAACACTCGCTCCTCAGGACCTGGCTCCTTGCCTCTGCCATGTGTCTTCTTCTTTTGCACAGGCTCCCCCATGACACCATCTGTCATCAGATGACAGAAACACAGGGACTTTCACCAAAGCCAAACACTCCAGGCTACCCTGTGTTGAATTTTAGCTTCAAAAACTGTAAGCGAAACCAATCTTTATCATTAATTACATAACCTAAGTTGTTTTGTCATAGCAAAGGAAAATGACTAATCTGACTCCATGAACTGTGTTTTGAAGGAGGTGGGTGGGGGATACTGATAGATAAGAATGTAACCTTAGCCACTCAGGCTCTCCACTCATCCTATTTCTGTCACATCTTTATTGGTCACCTGTGCAACTTCAGGGTGGACACCTACTTCCTCTCAGTCAGCATCCTACCTTGAGCATCCTACCCTGAGCATCCTTTCTGTTGTTAAGATTATTGACATTTCCTTTCTTTTCTGTATTTATAACTATACCTTCTTTATCTGCAGTTTGTGAACTAATCTGTGGCATTTGCCCTGGAAAATTTACACAGTGCTGTTTTTCACAGTGTCAAATGATGTGTATCGTTATACTCCTGTTTTATTGTGGTGTGTATGTACGTGGTATGGGATTGTGTTTACATGTATGTGGATACCTATGTATGCACATGCCTGCAGAAACCTAGGGTCAGTATCAGGAGGCTTCTTTGGTTGCTCTCTACCTTATATATTGTATGGATCTAAACTCTAGTCTTGTACAACAAGCTTTTTACCCACTGAATCATCTCCCTATCTAATTTTTTTAATTTCTTATGTCCACAGTTTTTTCTTTCCTTTCTCTCCCCTTTTTTTTTCTATTCAGTTAGAAATCTGATTTATAAGATTTTTTTTTTCTGGAAGTTTCTTCCGTGGCTGCATCAAGAACAGTATGAACACTCTCCCACTCTGCTTTCATTCTCTGTGCCTGCTCCACGGTGACTCATTCTGGCCTTCACTGATCGTCTGTCTTCTGGGAACCTCATTTCTTTGTGTCCTTGCCGCTGTGGGCAATGCTTACACCATCCACAGGAGACTTATTGCTGCTATGGGACATGCTCAAACAGTCCACAGGAACCTTCTTTGCTGCTGTAGGACATGCTCACGCAGTCCACAGAAAACTTCTTACTGCCATGGAACATGCTTACACAGTCCGCACGAGACCTCTTATATTTATATTTTCATCTGTCTGTTTGTGTGTGTACACACACGTGTGTGTGCAAGGGGCATTGTTTGTGTGTATGCATGTGCTTGTGTAAATGCCCACAGAGGTAGGAGGAGTATGTCAGGGATCCTCTATTGCTGTCTGCCTGGTCCTACGCCCTGCACAGTGCTGGGGTTGCACATATACTTTGCCACACTTATCTTCTTTTGAGTGCTGGGGATTGAAATTCAAGCCATCATGCTTGCTCAGTGAGCATTCTTATTAACTGAGTCATCGCCCAGCCACTGAATTCTTCAATAACACTTTAGTGGGCTTTAGGTTGGAAGAGAATATAAATACAATGCCCAATCTACAATCCCAGAATAATTTGCCTGATCTGAAATTTCTACATACACAGTCAGTATTTATTTATATCTCACATCATTTTGAAAAATGTTCACACACACACACACATGCATGCACTCATGCATGCACACGTGTGCACACCTCTAATACTATACATAGTATTTTTTAAAAGTTAAAAGCGCGTGAACTTGGAGGGGATAGTAGTAGGGGAATATGGAAAAGAGGAACTGGATGGGAGAGAAAGCGGGTGGTTTTGAGCAGATGTATTACATGAATGTATGAAATTCTCAAACAATTAAAAAATAGATACCTTTTGGCACAACTGGATTTTTTTTCTGATGATTTTTTAATATCAGAATATATAATACTAACTCAAACATCTGTTTAGTCCATGTTAGGTTAAAATAAAAACCTTCTAGTAATATAATTTGTGGTTCTTTGTACCAATACTGTAAAATAGACGTTATCACTATCTCGTTTGAGGCAAGAAATGGAGATTTTAAGAAAAAGCAAAGAGCTGCTGTTCTGGCCTGCTTAGAGCCAACCTTTCCATGCTTCTTAATCACATACTGCACCGTCTCTTAACTACCCCACTGATAAAATCAAATTAATGCAACAGCATAAATGCATGATTTAATCTGTCTACAAAAATTCCTACTGCCCCAGGGCTTCATGGGAAATATTTTAGTTTAAATCTTGGCTGTGCTTTTCATAACGCTTAAGATTATCTCTGAATATTTGGTATGGTTGCAGCATTGTTCTGTCTTCTAGGGATGGACCATGAGGGTGATGTCTATAGAAGAACTAAATCCTGTTACATAAGGGAAGTAGTGATTTCCAAAGCACTGGGACCACAGCTAAGGTGTAGCCATGCTCCTTTAATAGCTTTGCATTCTTCTATATCTTGCCACATTTTAGGCCAGATAATTTGGCTTACAGCATTCAAAACTGTATTAATTATGGGATTTTATGACAGGGTTATGCAGAATCTGTTTGCCAATTGGGAAAGAAAGATAATTATACTTGAATGTAGGTCACATTTAAGAAACTCTTTCAGGCCTATGGGAACCATGTTTCCCTACAACTCAATGTTAATGGCATTGTGGAGGGTGATGCTCTACTGTGTGACCCAGTTCTTTGAAGTAGAGATGGGCTTGCTTATTTTAGTGGGTGCATTTTAGGAAGAGAGGCTTCCTTAGTTTCCTGTAGGACAATCTGCTCAGTTGTAGTGGCTGAACAAATGACTCTACAGGGCTGAAGAAATGAAGTTTTGCTAATTGGGATGGCTATGGGTGCATTTCAAGGGTTAATTAATTATCATAAGCATTACTCCCCCAACTCACTCAAAACTGTTTCCTACTGATTTTTTTTTTGGAAAAATTTTCATCTTCTAATGTAGTTGTTCTTTTCTTTCTGTTTTCTTCTCTTTCATTCTTTTGTTTTACCTTGAACAATAGCTGATGTTCAGACTTTCAGAGCTCTAGATTCCCACACCTCTGAGTTCTTTTAGTTTCATTTATCAAGTAGTAAAATCTAAATACTAAGAGTGAGGTCTGAGGAGATACTGAGTCAATAAAATGTTTGTCATGCTTGTATTCCGAGCCAGTACTGGGAAGTAGACTCCTGGGACTCACTGGTCAGATCACCTCATTGGTAACATCCAGGTCATCAAGTGACCCCTTTGCTAAAGGAAGTCAATGGTGCCTCGGTGATAACGCCCAAGATTGTCCTTGGTCTAAACATGTACACACACACACACACACACACACACACACACACATATACCACATAACACAGACACACATATACATATATACACATACCATACATACAAACATATCACACATACAACACATATACCACATATAAACACACACACCACACACACATACATACCACACACATATACACCACATACACAGACACAGACACACACAGACACACATACACACTACACACACTCCCCTAAACCTAAGAAATAAAGATTTGATACAATTTTTTTTAAGCATTCCCAGTATTTCTGCCATCTTTAATTAATGTCTTCATTTAAGGTATTATATTTGCTATTTCCAAATCCCATCCCACCAAATATATTCCTCAGGAAAGTAGATAAGAGAGAGTAACCGATTGCTTAAACTTGATTTCCTGGTACATGAAGAAAACACTCTTTGGTGCTGCAGGTGAGTGTCCTGCATGGTATATAGTTTCACATGAGCTCCAGCAAGCTAGGTCCACAGTCCAATGTGCAGATCAGAGTTTTGACACTGTAATTTGGATGGTTTAGTGGTCCAACAAGTGCTGGGCTTAGGGGAAATTGCTTTTGTGAAGCAGGAAAGGGGAGGGGTCAGATTAGTCTAAATTTTAACTGACAACTTTACCTGAGCTTGGATTTTGTCTGAAATATTTCTAGTTTGGGGTGTTTTTAGCTTTGCTGTATATGTGCATATAATGCATCAAGCCTGGCATTGCTAACATGTAAAATTTGGGATGAGGAAGAAGATGTGGAGGTCAGCTTTAGACACATGATTGAGGTCAGTGATGTGTATGCAATTAGCAGAGTAGTTCAACTAAGTCCTGCTTATAGAAAGGAAGTCTCATGTTTTTCTTTCTCTCCATTGACATCTCCATGAAATTCTCATGCTGTTTATGGACCACTGTAAAAACTCAGAAATCCATATGATCCAGATGCATCTCTTTGCCCAGTCTTTCATATTGAGCCCCTGCAAAAGAATCCTGAATAGAGAGTCTGTAAAATAGAGTTATTCATAAGCTCATGAAGGCAGTAAATTTTCACTTCAGAGTTCTAGGTAATGCATGAGCCAGTGGATTCCTCAAGGTTATGCACTTTGTGTGAATAAGGAAGTCTGAGGTCAGCATTGACTAGTAGGTGAGTTGAGCCGCAGGAATCCAGCTGTTGTTTGCCTTCTGGGTGTAGTATGTTTAGCCAATGCTGTTGAGTGCAGTTTTAAATAGGTGTCTCTTGCTAAGTCTGCAAGGGAAAGATGCAATCGTCAGGCCACGGGCACCTGAAGAAATACTTCAATTATTCTCGACACTCCCAAGGCCTCAAAGCAAAGAGTGTATTTATTTTTTTAAACAAGATTTATTAGATACCAAAGAAAGAGCACAGAAACACTGTCTTCATCAAGCTGGGCATTACTCAAGTTTACAGGTCAGGATGAACAGGAAGAAATAAATGGAGGTCAGCTTGAAACATGTGCTTAACTGCAAAATCATTCAGGCCAAAGATCTGCCCCAGTGATTTGTGGGTAATCTTTTTTTATTTTAAGATTTAAATTTTTTTTAATTTAAATATATTTACAACACTTTCTCTCCTCTGTTCCTCATCCCAGTCCCTCCTGGCTGTTCTCATTCAGACTTCTTCCATGCTTCCATGCCTTTACTCTTCTGTGGGTAGCCTCTTTTTTTTTTATTATATTTGCTGTTATGGAAATTTATTTTTAACTGTTGAAAAGACAGGATTATAGTAGGAGAAAGATGATGGCTGGTTAGTTTTAGTCACATGGCCTTAGATGGTTTTTAACCTTCTAGGGCACTAGTTCTCAGCCTGTGTGTCACAAATGTCTTTGGGGGTCAAGTATCAGATATCCTACATGTCAGATACGTTTTATATTATGACTCATAACAATAGGAAGTAGCCATGAAATAATTTCATGGTTGGAGGTCACCACAACACGAGGAACTGTTATCAAAGGTCTAAGGCATTAGGAAGATTGAGAACCACTGCTCTAGGGTGACTTGTTAGGATGTGTACATGACCAAAGATACATAGGTATTTCTGATGTTCTAAGACTTGTAAATAATAGAAAGAAGTTGTTTTCTGGATTGCCAAAAGTGGATGTTAGTGAAGAGACAGGCTCACCACCATCAACACATTCAAAGTCCTATTATTAAGGGGCAGCGAGTGGTGGAGGGTAAATAGACACTGGATTGGCATTTACACGACTCCTACTCTATGTCTCGCATTTTGTTAGATGCTTTTGTTCATTATTTCATTTACTTCTTGCTAAGTAAAGAAACTGAAGAGAGGGGTTAAGAAAATCACCTCTGGTTACGGAAAAATTCCACGGAAAAACATTTTATTAACTCAGTTGTCTAAAATATAATGTTTTTCTCAGTATATCACAGGTAGGTACTATTTCTATGTCTCACTCTTAGCGAGTACTATTGTTCTATAACTACTAAGGGGTACCTTAACTTTTCATGTCATGGCTGATTGAACCTTTCTGTTTTGCAGAATTTTGTGGAACCTTGGTAGCTGAAATCACTCATGTGAGATTTGTTCTTCATTCTTCCAATATGCATTTGTTACCCTCAAGGTATTTCACTAAGAACTGGTACTGCATCCGCTGCTGAGAGAGATGTGATTCTTATCTGTGTGAATTTACATTCTGGAGGTGACTGTCCTTACCTTTCCCTGTTCACTCTTTTCACAAAGAAGGAGGCAAGCTGTCACGTCCAGTGAGTAGGACCAAATGGAACCCAGTTCCAGGCAGCTAGAAATGAAGTCTAGGTAAATTGAATATTATAGTTATATATGTGTGTATGTTATTAGGGACTGGGCCTGGCCTTAGATCATCAAAAGCCCCAGATGAGGAGTTTATTTTTCCCTTCTACTACAACTGAATTGTAGCTCCTTAACTGCTTTCTAGTCTTCCTTTTGAGAATCTTTTTGCTAGATGTCACTGGTACCAAGAGGAGCAGAGTAGGGTACTTGAGTAGGGTAGCATCATCTCTGGTCGAAGGTGCAATGTTTTCAAGAAAGGAAACAGAGTTTTTCTCTTTCAAATGTCACATGGATTTTATTTATAGTGCCCTGAAAGACATACAGATGAATTTAAGGTGTAATTTTCAGATGATTGACATAATATATCATAAAGCTATCTATCCAAATCATGCTATTTTTGAAAGTCCATAGGCATGCAGAAAAATATCTTGAAAGAAACAATACCACAGACAGAGGCAAGACCCTGGGATCACAGCTCATAGCCTAATGGAATTTTATTCATGCTATTATAATATTTCCTTAGAAAATGTATTTACATGCTATTCTTATAATTAAAAACACAATAAGTAAATTTAATAAAGGTCAGGTAAACACTCTGGTTATATTTCAGGAGAGACAGAGAGTTGCTGACCTGCAATAAAATGGGAGACAGAATATTCCAGAGGCTGGGAATAAAGGCTCCAGTTCTGGAAGGTTTGGGCTTGAATTTCTGCTCTCACACTCACCAGCTGTATGTCGCCTGGATACATGGCCTCGCCTATTTGTGTCATAGCTATTTCATCCATAAATAGAATAGCACCTACCTAATAGCACAGTCATGATCGTTAAATGGCTTAGAATGAAAAACTCACTACTTATTCATAGTGAGCCCTCTATAAATATTACCTACTATTTTAAGGACACAAACAGGATTGGATTGGGGGCAGTTGGGAGAAGGAATAGATATTTAAGACAGCAGTTGACACCTGTCTGATGCTGACTGTCTTGGAGACATCTTTCAAATCCCATAATTCTTTGACCACCACTTCAACTGAACATCCTGAGGTCATACAGAGAGAACATTGTAATGACTCCAGCAATTTTACGACAGGTGTCTATCTTTGCCACTTATAACTAAGAGTTGCATCCCTTAACCTCTCTGTTCAATTCTATGATTAGTGGATTGGTGATGACACTGCTCACCCTTCGTGCCTACGTTTTCTCTTATAGCTTAACATGATGACCATATATATCCCAACAGATATAAATGATCCTTCTCTTCCTCCTCTAGTTCACTCTGTTCCACTTTCAGCCATGGACAAATCTACATTTCTGGAGAGTGTTGTGGGAAATCAGACAAATCAAAGGAAAGACTTTCAAGCTCTTTGACTTTAAATGTATGAAGACACAAGGTGAATTCCACTCTAGGGTAGAGATGGAAGGGACAGCCCAGCACACTGCTTACCGTTCTCGTTATTAATACACAACAAGAGAGCACAGAGCACGGAACACAGCAGTGTTTAAACACCATCGAGAAAATCCCACATGGTTGTATTTTGAATAAGCAGCTTCTACCAAGTTAGTTCTTTCCTCTGAGTTTCTCAACCACTATGGAGATTTGGCATTTTCTTCACTTTAATCCATGACAGGATGCTTAATTTTGATGGCCTTCTCCTCTTCCACACAGTGTCTTCCTACATGTTTTTTTCATTATGACCCTAAGTGAAGTTCTGAAGGCATTGTAGTTAATTGTCTGCTCAGATAATTTTTGAGCCTTTCCTGGAGGCCTTCCTTTGGCTTCTATTGACCTTGCTGTGGATTATAACCCCACCCAATGTCCACAAGAATTGTACAGCAGTGGATATACCTGACCCCTCTGGGCTGTTCTCCAGTCATGGTTTTTTTCTGTTTCCTACATTAGGTATATATATATACTCTTACTCTTGTCAAAGTTCTTTGTCAACTCAGAGCATGGATTTGTGTGTTTTGGGCTTTTTTTCATATTGGATATTTCTCATTTATGTTTTAAGAGTATATATCTTAATGTATCATAATAAAATTGAAACATGCTTATCAACTAAGAACGTACTCTAATATCTTGTGAAACTCTAAAATATGCTTTTCAAAAATACTGCTTTATTGCAATGTAATTGGCACACAATGAACTGAATCTATTATGAGTGTGCAGTGGTGAATCCAATTTTGAGGCTTCACCTAGAAGCCCCTTGTTAGGTAGGGATGAGCCTGCCTTCCTCTGTCTTCAACCTGAGCCTCTCAGGGACATTGCCTTAACTCTCTTTAATTGCTCACCTTCTAAAAATCCATTTTCAATCCCTCTCAGTCAGGCTTCTCTTCTCATTACTCAGTTGAAATTGCTCTTTAAGGCTTGGCTGCCAAATCCAGTGGGTATTTGTCTAGCCCTTTAAAATGTAGATTCTTTCTGACATTTGCTCCCATAGGCCTGTCTTTATTTATTTATTTTTTGGATAACAAACTTTCTCCGTATCCACAGTAACCATCTTCTGGTGCTCTCCTGCTGCTGGCATGGTCACTTCTCAGTGTTTGCATTCTGCCGGCCTGCACTATGCTCTCGTTTCCTGCCTGGTTTCCCTCTGTCTCTACCTTCTCCCCATGTGAATGCCTGCACCCAGCTGTTTAGTAATGCTTAAACGTATGTTAATAAGTTCCAGCAAATGTGTTCACCTTGAACCTTTCCAGATACTCAAATTCATATACCTAAATTGTCCTTTGGACATTTCTACCCACACATACCATAGGCACCTGAAACTCAATATGCTGAAGGTTCACTTTGTCATACTCCCTTCAAAAATGTCATCTCTTTCTTGATTCCCTGGCCATACTTTTCTTGTGGGAAGCTTGCAGAGCTGGCTGGGGAAATAGCATATGAATATGGGGGCGGGGAGAATTATCCACAAACCCATGCCATTTCTGTGAGCCTTGCATAACAGAGCAGCAAAGTGATGCTGCACAGCCACTGGAAAAGGGACCCCAGGAAGATAAAGTTGTTACTGGCAGAACTGATAAATAAAAACAGTATTCAAAGAGCCAAGCAGATTACCATAGGGAAGGAGCTTCCTGGTAATTTCTACAAAGCAGAGACTTCACCCTTTTCTATACACAACACGTGGAGATTTTTCATGTGCCAGGAACACTTATCAGTAGAAGCCCCAGTGTAGAGAGGAGGGGAGTCTTGCTTCCACAAAGTTTTATCACCCTCCCCCTCAGCTTAGACAATGACTATGGTGAACATTAACAGAAGTATGTATTTAGAAAGAGATAAAAGCTATAAAGAATAGAATGGAATCGAAAATGGTAAGAGGCTATCTATATAAAGTGGTTCCTTAGACAGCATTGTGAGGGGAAATGTCTCTGGGGTGAGGCATTCAAGGAGTTTGTTGAGTGGATAAATGAAGCTTTCTTTCTCCCTCAGCTCTGTAGAAAAAGACTTAACCAAACCCAATTGTTCAAAGGAATCCATAGGGTGAGTGTGAAGCCTTGGGTTCACTGGAATCTCTTCAGTAGAGCTGGGACAAATGTTTGTTTTACTTTCTTCACTATTTGGAGTAAGATGCTTATTGAACTCCCCTTTCTGACTTAAATGTTGTGTTTGTGTGATGGATGCCAGAGAAACAGAAAACTCTGAGCAGAGACCCTTCCGTGTGGCATCTCAAGTGAGAAAAGACTTGACAATGAGAAAAGTGTGGTCCCCTTTTATCATCAACAGCATCGCCAAACCCTCTGACTCTTCCAGTGTGCAAGAAGGAAATAAAAACACCTGCCTTGTGAGTGGCAGCTTGAGTGTTTATTGAGATGTTGGGTTCAGGATACTAGGTTCTAGAAATACATTCACATAAGGATCTTCAGGTAGGAGGAAACAAACTGTACAAAAGTAAACAAATCAGCAAGTGTGATTCTCAGGAGTGATAAATACTGTTAATAAAGAGGGGCTAGGAAGTTGGAAAGAAGTGAAAGAGAAGGAACATTAGAGGAAGAAGCATCTTCTAGGAGCAGATGTTTATTTATTTATTTTTTTTGGTTTGGGGATTTTCCACAAGTATTTATTATTTTTATTAATGTGCATTAACTGTTGTAGTTAATGAGTTTCAATACATTTCTACCTGAGCAGATAATGAGCTTTGATCATACCCCCTTCCATTGCTTTCCTATGCGCCCCCCACATTATTGCCTGTTTCCCTTCACTTTCATGAACCATTTTCTTCCCCTAAACTTCAGGTATGACAGAAAGCATGTGACTCCTCCTGTGTTTGTGAAACTGGAATGTTTATGATAACATGATATAGTCCATCTGCTTTTCATGCAAATGACATTATTATTCTTTACAACTGAATAAAGCCCCACTGTGTACATAGGCATCATGTTTTCCTTACCCATTAGTCTGCTGATAACGTGCCTAACCTGATTCCCCAGCCCTGGCTGGTGCAAATAGTGTCATGAGAAACACTGATGTGTAGGCGTCTCTGTAGTGAGTTGACTGATCCTCTCAGACATATACCCAGGAGTGGTGCGGCTGGATCATAAGTCATTCTATTTTTAATTTTTAGAGGGAAGATGATATTAGATGCCAAAAGAAAGCTTCCAGCCCTGTGAAGGAGAGTTCGACAGGGAGAGGAACAAGTGGGAGGCTCCTGGGATAAAATGGAGCCTTCCCTGAATGTGAGCTAGTCCAGTGTGGCTGGCTTATGACTCAAAGAGTTGGACAATAAAGCCATTTCAGCAAAGATATGGCCTACCTACGCCACAGAAAGGAGTTGAAATATGTTCTCCATTCAGAGGGAAGCCAGGGGAAGCTTTGAATCATGGGAGTGACGTCATGTGGTACATTAGCTTTTCAGCAGGAGCACTGATTGTTCTGTAGAAAGTGGTAGCAAGGGTGTATTTAACTTGAAGTGGTTCCTGGTGCATGAAAGTGTTGGACAAATAGTTCTTAGGAAAAACAAAAAGTCATCAACCTATCGTGCATTAAAATGGACAGCTCTGGCCTTTAAATGAGTTGTTTTCTTATTCCTCAAGGTCAATGCTATTCAGAACTTGCAATGGATGTGACTAACGTTGTTCCCAAGACCTGAGAACAAAGTGTTTCTTCAAGTCAGAGGTCAGCAAGTCTGCTGGCCAGAGGTATCACCAGTTCAGCAAAGGGATAATTTCCCACTTCTTGACTTCGCTGTTTTTATCGTTCATACTTTTTTTTATAAACATGTCACAAACATGACATTTAGGCTAGAAAGGAAAAAGCTCTTTGTCCTATAGACTTCAATGTCAACAGAAAATTATTTTCCCGAGTGTTTTTATTGTTCTCAATAAACCAATGTCTTAAAAAGTATGTGTTCAATTCTTTTACTGGAGATGAGGTTGATAAAGAGTTTATGTGTCATGCATTTAGTTTTGTTGTAGAAATAGAGCCTTAATGCCCTGAGAAAGAAAGAATAAGAAAATGAATTTGCACCTAGCATTGTAGATGGAGAAAGACTGTGTTGCAGAAGTTCCACATTTTGTTCTTTCTTTGGAAATCCCCTAACTCTTCCTGGGGGTTACAACTTTTGCTATGACCTAAGGAAAATGAACTAAAAGTTGCTCCCATTAAAGGAAGACAGAAGCCACTGGTTCTTCATTTTCTCTGTTTCGGGTTTCTGCTTGAAGATGCTTACTCTTAGAGAATGCATAATGCCGACCTGCACCAGGGGAATTTCTGCTTGCGATTTTTCAAATGATCCAGCAGGTCTGGAGACAGAAGCCCCATAGAGAGTATTTTGAGAGGGATATAGGTTTGAAGTAAGAGTCTGGAAGTTGAATTCTGTCCTTAAGATTCTTGTTGTGTGGCTTTTCACAAGTCACAGATGTCTGTCCACAGGAAATGAGGAGCCAGGGAATTTGCTGACTGAAAAGCACTTTGGAAATACTGGTTGTTGTCCATTGTTTGGTGATTATTGCTGTTATTCTCTTGACCAGTTTCTCCTTCTAAGGACAGATTTACTTAAGAGACTTGTTTGGGTTTCTCGTATCAGCCTTATTTGGAAAAGCATGGTCTACTGACTCAATTCAGTGTAGTACACATCTACAGGTCTTGAAGAATGAGTGTCTTATTAGAAGGTTCTGTGACAGGTTTTCCAGGGACTTTACTATAGCCTAGGTTGAAGAGTGAGCATCAGTTTGTCAGAGCATCCGCCCAGAGCTAAGGAGTGCAGTGGTGTGTGAGGATGATTTCTGTCAGAAAAAGCCGGAAGAAGTCTTTATGAGGAGAGGTGACTCAATGGCCTGCACAGATATAAAACAGACTGAGGTCTGTTTCCAGAAGTAGACCAGCCCCTGTGAAGAACCAGGCACCATCAGAAAGCACACACCATCGTGATCAGCACCAGCATGTAATGCATGCATCTGGTGAGCATGGTGGCAGCCTGCATGACATTTTCAATGTTGCTGTCAACAGAAGGCTGAGAGCATGAGGGAAGGGCAGGTCCCCACAGGCCTATTGACAGGCACAGGAGAGAGTGATAATAACAGTGCCTGGCAGCCAGACAGAAGCTAATCAAGACCAGAAAATCTGGCATGAGAAGCTGGGGCTTAAAAAGCTTTCTTACCATCACCCTCTACCTTATACACACACCCATCCTCACCCCAAACACACACACAACCCTCTGTTAAAAGTCATAGCTACTTATCAAGCAAAAATTCTAGGATTAGAAGCTCTGTTTCAGTCCTCTTATATCATTGAACATTTCTATGCTTTTGAGCAAGCTTCTAGAACCTTCTGTGGCATAGAGCTTCTAGAACATTCATCAGCAGAGAGCCGCTGTGAGGAGAAAATGAAGTCATGTGCAGGAGGCGAGATGGGTGTTGCTGAGCGTGGCCTGTGATATACACTCAGTAAGTAGAGTGTATAAAAATGAAGCTAAGAGACTCCTGCTGGGGCCCAAACTGGGTTCATACATTAGAAGGAAGATGGTTTCATATAGAGATGCCCTTGGACCAGAGGAGGGGCAGGCCAATCCAAATGCTGGATCTCAGGGGTTAGAGCTCATTTTACTGAAGTCTCATCTGCCTGAGACTCAGGATGGGCTCTATAAATTTGCACAGGGTTGGGCGTCTAGAGAGAGTCAAAAGGAGGAACAAGGGGTCTAGAAACACGGGAGGCATACCATCTCACAGCAAGCAGAGGTGTGAGAGAGCTCTTCTGGAATGAAAAATAGTGGGTGTAGCAGATCCACACGTCTCCAGGTAGATCTGGAAGCCAGGTAGAGGTTGACGCGTCAGGAGCAACAAGGGATCATGGGAAGTAAAAGCAGCCTCCTGACCTCCTCAAAGGCGTTCTGAGGTAAAATCCCAGAGAGTTGGACGTTGGCTTAAAAGAGAAGCATAACTCAACCTGAAATGTTCAGGAAAGGGAGATATGATGAGGAACTTGTGCTTAGTAATAGGTGGGACAAGGTGAGGGAGAAAGTAAATAAACAAGTGAGCACAGCTGGTAGGCCTGTTGGGCAAGGAGGAGAGAGGCAGAGCTACCTTAAGAATGACAGGAGCCTTCTTTCCAAACAGAAGTGTAAAGATGGTGAGAAACAAGGAGGTGGAAATGTGGTGGCTTCCGGTTAATGCAGAATAAGAAGATTGTGCTAGCTGGCCTTATACCAGTTTAACACAAACAACAGAGTGAAAGGTGGGGACCTCAACTGAAGGTTCTGCTGTAAAGCATTTTCTTAAGTAGTGACCACCAGCCTACTGTGCGTGGTGCCATCTCTAGGTTGGTGGTCCTGGATTCCATGGGAAAAAGGGTTAAGTAAATCATGGGGAGCAAGCCAGTAAGCAGCACCCCTCCATGGCCTCTGCATCAACTCCTACCTCCAGGATCCTGATCTGTTGAGTTCCAGTCCTGACCTCCTTTGATGATGAACAGTGATATGGGAGTGTAAGCCAAATAAACCCTTTCCTCCCCAACGAGCTTTTTGGTCATGGTGTTTCTCTGCAGCAATAGAAACCTAACTAAGACAATAGTCAACTTGGAGGGACCAGGGGAGGATGAAGCAAAGGCTTGAGTAAAAAGCATCAACTTTTTGATAATGAAAAATTTGTGAGGTGGTTGGCTGGATTTGAATCAGCCCATGGTTGTGGCTTCTACAACTCTCAAATGCATCCATCCCGGCTGAGGCTTGCATGAAAACAGAACGTCACCCATACAACTGGCAGGATATAGTAAAACTAGCCTCCACCCTCCATCATAGCTAAGAAAAATGGCCTACACTGCTGTCCCCAGTTCCTACCACAACTTTTCCCCGAAGTGCCCTAGGCACCTTCGGTCATACCTTGCCCAGCTCTGTGAGGCCATCAGGCAACCTGAAGGCTTGCTGCCTGCTCTGGGTTTTCACTTCCTGGAATCTCTGCAGAATAAATAAATCACCACCACATCCAGACTCAGATCTCACTTCAAAAGTCACAAGCTCAGCCTTTCCTGAAACCCTAATGGAAAGCCTTTTGCTACCCTATGTGCCTCACATAGAAAGTATATAACAAATAAAAAGGATGAAATGCAGGATGTTTCACTTGGGTTACAGGGTCTTCTATTCATAGGTGAACCCCACACACACATCCAAAATTTATGCATGCCCCAGGGACGTGCTGAATTATAAAGTTCCAAGAAAGCCCCCAAACTTTACCTATCTCCCTGGAGGCTGCTGGTGAGTTACAACAGCTTTGTGGTATGGGCGTTTTATCTATTCTTCCCAGGTTAACATATATCAGGGACCTCTCATTTCATTAACTATGATGTCCCTGTTTTGATAAAGACTATATCTACAAGGAACATCCCAAGGACTATGGCAGAAGAAACAAGGAATTTGCATTGGAACTAATGACTTAGAAATCCTATCATTGCCCTCTGAAGTCGCATGTCCAAAAGTGTTGGGTGTTTGCTAACAGGATATCACAGACTGAGTGAGGAAGCCCAGCTTTTATACTCTCTTCAGAGACTCGGAGCCTGTCCCTTCAATTTTCCAGTGTTAACCTTGGTTGTAATTCTGGCTAATTTAACAACATGTTCCTATGCTTGATACCTGAATCAGCACCTGAATCTTTGTACATGGGATTGGATGAGTTGACATCACCCTTGCCATTTTGTGAGGCAATGTGAGACAGTTAGTCAGAGTCTTTTCAAATTACCTATCTTTCAGAAGGACAAGGGATCATTTGAACCTCTAAAACCAAGCACGACATCCTGTGCTTGAGGAGGCAACCTGGGGTAATTATTAAGTCTGCAGCAATAACTATCATGTGGATTGCTTTAGAAATGAAGTTAATGCAGAAATCGAGGTCATGTGGCTTTCTGAAATGCAAGCACAGGTGGCATATGGGCCCAATTTTGCCTTCAATTTCTCTTTGAAGTTAATAGGCATGGCAGGTACTTATCTAATCATGGCGTTTGGACCAGCATGTTCCGCACATTCAGGACTTTGTAATGAGATGCAATGTTTATGTTCCAGGCTCTTCCCTACAGACTGCAAAAATACCCTTTGCTCAGCCCTGTCTAATCATTACAAGTGTCAACAGTCAAAGCTAATGACAGAAAGTAGGTTTATAGGGCAGTAACCCTGACTGCTTGGCACAAAAGATCTATTCCCAGAAGGAAAAAAAAAAATTTAAACAATTATGTGAACCTCAGTGTAGCTAAGGGAGTGTCAGTGGCTTGGGATTTCAAAATCATGCTTTTTTCTTTCTTTCTTTCTTTCTTTCTTTCTTTCTTTCTTTCTTTCTTTCTTTCTTTCTTTCTTTTTTGGTCAGATTGAGCCATCACTTAAATGTGTGAACAGTGTGGGAAGGCCTTAAGCCCAGAGCTTCTAACTGGATGTACCCAGGGAGGTACAAAAGCATTGGGAGGACATTTTTATTTATATTTTTTAAAGTTACAATGATACCTTAATTTAGCAGTGCGTGCGTGTGTGTGTGTGTGTGTGTGTGTGTGTGTGTGTGTGTGTGTGTGTGTGTACATGTGTATGCAATTCTCTCATCAAATCTCCTAGGGCAGTCGTTCTCATCCTTCTTCACGCTCAGACTCTTTAATATAGTTCCTCATGTGGTGACCCCCCAACCATAAAATTATTTTTGTTGCTACTTCATAACTATAATTTTGCTGCTGCTGTGAATTATAATGTAAATATCTGTTTTCCAATGGTCTTAAGTAAGCCCTATGAAAAAGTTGCTTAACTCCCAAGGGGTCATGGCCCATACATTGAGAACCACAGAGCAAGCATTAAAGTCATTTGTGAGTCACTAGACATTGGTTCTAGAAGCTGAACTCAGGTCTTACGTACTAGCATTGAGCAGCGAGCAGCTGCAGAGCCATCTCGCCTACCCACAGCAGCAGTAGCTTCTTTAAAAATGTGTTCATTTTTACGTATGCTTCATCTCCTTTGAGATTTGGCTTGAGCCATTGCAAATGGAAAGATTTGAGCATAGTATCTATGGGCATAGTTTTGTTGAACTGCCACTCTTGTGTTGTAATAACAGATCCCTGCATAGACACCCCCCCTCCGCTGCTCCCAGACTACAGGCTTGGTCCCACGATGGCTAGTGACAAAGCAGTGCTCCAATGGGATCAGTGAATGGGGTACATGGAGCCTGTGTCTTTCCAGCCTGGTTTCCTGTGCCCTTCAAGGGACTATGGAACTGTCTGGCTCACCGGCTCTCTTAAGTGCCTGTTATTAGTGGCCTACTGACCATGCTGTTCTTTTCGTAATGTCATGTTTAAACAGTGACAGAAAGAGTTTAGGGATTTGTGGCAGTTAGTGGCATAGGCCAGAAGTCAATTTTCTCTTTTCAAAAAGTTGGTCCTGTGTTTTGCCCAAAAAACTGGAAGGGGATCAAGTTTGTACATGACTCTCAATGTTATTTTCTCATCACTTTTTGTCCCGTGGAGAAACTTCACCTCGACAGAGATGTGACAGTTCCTCTCATTTGTCACATTTAGAAACCTAATTCCTATGCCTCCTGTGACTGCTCAGTTACTCCAGTGTGACCTTGGGGAGGGTACTGTTTACACAGGAGTGAACCTGGGACTAAGGCTAGAAGCTCAGGGAATGAACAGGAAAAACCTGCAGAAGCAGCTCAGCCACTTCAGATGATAAACAAGCAATCCAATGGGACGGGGCGGTGCTTACCTTAGGACCTCAATTAAAGCCCTTTCCCAAGACTGTCAGCACATCAGGCTGGCAGTGGCCTGAGAATGTTGCTCACATCCCAGGAGAGGTTGCTGATTACTATGCCAGTAACCCAGCACTGGGTGCTTGCTTTATGCAAACTGCAGTGGATTTTTTTTGTCTGATGTAGCTTGCTTTATCAAAACACATGTTTTCCATACATGTACATGTACCTGCTAATATAAAGATAGATGGTTTCCAGAGTTGAGAGGTAACAAGACAAAACAACCTTCAAAGGTTATTTGTCTTGAGGCAAATGCTTGGAAAATAAACAAGGAAGACAATTTAGTTAACAAATGCGGGGTGTGGCTGCAATGGTATCATTTTCATCTCTGTAGTACAAACTTACGCTAATTTTTTCATATAAAGTTTTCACTATGGCCATTTGAGAGAGACAGAAGAAAGACATCATGCTTTCTGCCCTTTAATATTTGAGGAAAAGACAATGCACATATCATTGAGTAAATAAATGAGCTATGCATTAAAAACAAACAATGAAAGGGTTGCAGGGTTGCCTCAGCCTCTAAGAGCGCTTCTCACTTTTGCATAAGACCTGGGTTCAGTTCCCAACACCCACACTGTGACTCACAGTCATCTGGAACTCCAGTTCCAGAAGATTTGACATTCTCTACTAACCTCTGCAGGCATCAGGCACATATGTACATGCAAGCAAAATAGCCACGTGCATAATATAAAATAAATCCAAAAACAATGATGAAGACCCCAGATAAATGAGATAAATATTAACTTTAATTCAGCGGAGAAGGTTTTCAAGGTGGATTGGAGAGAAAGCTGGCATCTTGGGTGTTACAGGTTTGGAAACATAGTGGAAAGTAAAGGCCATATCAACCTCAAGGTTTAACCCTCAGAGTCAACGAATGAAGTGTGCTATCCTGGGAGCATGGCTGGCAAGTAGGGCAGAAGTGCCAGGGGAGGCTGAAAATGGCGTGTTATAATCTCTGGGTTTGTGTGGAGAGCAAATGTGTCTTGAGTGACTGTGTGTTGTTAACATGTTAAGAACTTCAATGCCTTAGCCCCATGGGAATGGCAAAGACTTCCCCAGATGATGCTCAGAAGGATGGCAAAGACTTAAAATGTTAGTGTGACATACAGAAAATGCTCACTGTAGCTCTCTCCCCTGCAAATGTTTATGACCCAAAGATTGCTCTCCTACCACTCCTATGGAGATCAGTTTACCCTGTTCCTTGTTCATATGTGTTTATAATAACCTTGCCTCCTTGTTGATCTGGGTGTAATCCTTCCTGTTCAACTGTATAGAATAAACACTCAAAGCTTCCTGGATGCTACAGCTTCTCCATCAGCAAGCCCAGACCCCTAGCTCCCAGCTTTCCTAAGTGTCTTTCTTCCTTCACTTTCTAACCCAATCAGGTAGGCTTGGGCTCAATCAAATCCGTAATTGACCATTTCTGTTTATAACTTGGGGAAAATAGCCCCAGGTCTTTAAAAATCAGATACCTTTTCTAAAAAGTTGGGTGATACCATCATGGATTCCATGGTTTATTTTAAGAAGTTAATGAAATAATCCATGCTATAATCTGAAATGCTTGTACACAGCAAGCAGCCAATAAGTCAGAGGGATTCAATGATGGTCACTCCTAAATGGCCAGAGAAACACTATTATTTTCCCGATACATTTGTACACATCTTTTCTAGGCATTTTTTGGTACCTAAACATCTCTTTGGAGATCACTGATTCCTTCTCTTCCTCCCTGATCTAGCCAACATTGTTCTTATTATAAAATAGATAATTTATGAGTTCAGGGTCGAATACTCCAAAGCCCCTCTCAATGTTCAGACACCTCATGTCTGGACTTTGGGGTTCTAATGTGAATGGCAGGACCCACATGTTTTCTCTGCCTTGGACCACCTTGTTTTTTCACTTGTTAGGTGATCTGTAATGGCACAAGGAGAGAACCAGCAACACCTGCCCCCCAATCTTCTTTCCCCTAAAAATTTAAGAGTGTGATCCACATTGGGTCCCTCACAGCAAGCATGCTGAACCCTAACCAACTCAATTTTGAAGGAATAAACAGTGAATTAAAGTGAAGGTATTCAAAGAGACCCATGAAGCATTCATTCAAGTTAAGATGTATGAGTAAGGGAAGCAATGCCACCATGGCTAATGTACTGTGCATATGGTCATGCAGAGTAGGTGTCCTCATGAACCTGGAGTGCCATGTGTGCCTCATAGTGACCCTTCTGGTTTCCAAGAAGTCTTAGTCACTTTATTTCTTGCTTCCCTAAATTAGGGCAAAAGGTAGCTCCCACTACTGGGCCCAGGAAGAATACAAATAAAGATTATACATGGAACATGTGTTTTGTAGAGTGTTGCCCTTTATAGAGAGACCTTAGAGATTGTTCCCTACCTAGGACAGCCATTGCTGGAAGCATCTCTCAGTAGACCCTGTAGTTGGCCTATTTGACTATTCTTTTGACTAGACTGCAGTGACCATTTGATGGTGGTGAAATATCATTTAAGAGTGGGTTGCTGGTTCAGTGACCTTTATGAGTCCAGGTTGTTTCTGTGGGAAGTGTGTGTGTGTGTGTGTGTGTCTCCTACAATCCTTCCTCTCTTTAGTGGGTGAAAGGGTGGGGTGGGGTGGGGGAGGGATACTGAGAGGGTGCAGAGGAAAGGAGGGAGGGGAAACTGTAGTTGAGATTTATGAAAAAGGAGCCCCCAAGGGGTCTGTTTTCATGACATCTCCACAGAAAGGTTTGCCTTAGCCTGAGCCAACTGGCTGGTGATTACCAGAGCCACATGATGACTGCCACTGT
The DNA here is from genome assembly GCA_004025045.1 of Sigmodon hispidus. Lineage (NCBI taxonomy): Eukaryota > Metazoa > Chordata > Mammalia > Rodentia > Cricetidae > Sigmodon > Sigmodon hispidus. Next base: position 36,434 of record PVIH01003755.1, read on the forward strand.
GTCCCCCAGCATTGCCAGAGGATCTTATTCTTCTGTGAGGGTACAGCAGTTCCTGTGGGAACTTTGTGCTTCTCCACTGAGCTGATGGTTGCTGACTTAAGGACATGATGCATGCATCACACCCTCTGCCCTGATATCTGAGCTGCTCTGGTCTGACTTCAAGGGAAAGTCTGATAGGGAAGCACCCCCAGAGCTCTTCTTGTGTGGCTTATTCTCTGTGCTCTTTGGAGGGTCTCAGATAAACCCTTTTCAAGCTTGTCAGCTGGTCTGGTTGACTAGCAGGATTTCATTTTCTATGACCACATGGCCATGTTACCCATCTTTGCTGTTGGATTCCCATGTTAATAAAAGTCTGAAAAAAATATACTTTTCAATTAACTTGACCAAGTGTGTTAAGGTTTCAGTGACGTTTACCAGGGGCTCAGATCATGGTATAACTGCCCCTCTTTCCACGCATGTGGGGGCTCCTCTGATTGCTTTGAGACTGAATGTGTCCAGGTGGATCTGGGCTTCCTCTGGGTCTTGATTCTAAGATAGTGGCTAGATAGTGCTTTCCAGAATGGACCAGGGAGTTGATGGTTCTGAAGGCATTCTGCCCTCTCAAGAACGCAAAGTCAGCCCATTGACCACAGTGTGGTTGTCACTGTTCCAGAGAGTGACTGAGCCTGGGAACCTAGGCAACTGCACAGCAGGATGCACCTACAATTACTGTGTACCAGAATCAGAGGCTGGTGGTTTTAATAAATTCTATTATCTGATTTTTCACATAGTCCATACTCCATGAAATGTCTTCTATGATTTCTGCTTTATAGATATGACTATTTGGGCCCTAAAAGGTTAACTTCTTTGCCTAAAACCATATACCTGATGACAGTTTGTCTCCCATAGGCTGTTGAATTCTGAAACCTATAGTTTAACTGTTATACTGGGTTAGTTTTTCTACGCAGGGACACTGCCAGCATCCAGAACAAACTGTATCTAGATATAAATAACACATAAATATGGGCGGGCCTGGTTCATGGGCACATTCATTTTCAGCTCCAAAGAACAAGTTAGCTTTGTGACTTTGGTAGAACCAGAAGGCAGGTTGTAGAGTTCTGTGGGTAATTCTAGGTATTTGGACACCTGTTCAGTTATTCTGGGATTCTGTGGTGGGGGGAAGAGAATAGGGAGGGTGAGGTCATTATTGCAAAAACCATTTCCTGAGAAGCTTGATTTCAGGAAATGCAGGAGCATTAAAAATATCCATTGTGTGGGAGCCGTGGTCCGGACTATGACTCACATTTAACATTGTGTCCATAGGTCACAAAGGATTTGGGGAACATAGAAGATATTCATACAAGACTGTGTCTGTGGGTGGTTCATTATGAAATGTTCAGGAGGTTGAGAATCGTGTTACCATTTCAAGAGTGACATTTTCAAGTCTTCATGGAAACTGTGTGGCCAGACTTTGACATCACACACTGATTTACAATCTCTTGTCCACCTACTAAGGACAAGGGCCTGCCCTGGTCCCCTTATGATATTAGAAAAAGAAGTGATCTTGGTCTTTGTCCTTTGCAGTGTGTGTGGCACCTATAGGAAAACAGGCTACTTTGTGAATTTGTCTACATGTTTCCTTTCAGAAGAGGAGAGCCGTCCTTTAAAGAAAGCTGCTTTGCTTCATTTTTGTCACAAATAGACTCCTCTAAATGAATCTGGCAACCCCAGACCTTATTCCCAGAAAGATTTGATCTTTGGAAAAGGTGTGGCTTGGGCTTGGTAGGGACTTTTTTGGTCACTGTAAAAATGAGACTGGGTAGAGGGAACAGAAATTATTAATTGAATGGTCATGTGTTTTGAAATTGGTCCTGGGAATTTCTTTGTTTGTTATTTAAAATTTGTATTTTATTCACCATTTGATATATATATTAAAGAAGAATACTAATGTGTACATGCATTATAAAAGGCAGCAATAATAATCTCCTAGGAAAGCACCCCACACCAAGCTCCTGAACAACATAAATACGTTTCACCTCCCTCTGATTTTTCCTGTCCTAACAACCCATCTTTCCCTCTCAGTAGAAGCCATTTTCTTGAGATTGTGCTTCTAAATACTCAGCAGAGGTCTCAACTCCTCTAGTATGTATATGAGGAAGGAAAGCTGAAGGATTCCCAGAGAAGTAGCTGAGTATCCAGGGTTCATGTCACTATTGCAGACAGAGCCATATCTGCAGCCATGTTTATGTCCATACAGATTCTAATCGATTGTGTGAAAACATGGTGCCATGTAAGGGAGCTGATCGTGATATCTAAATCAAATCCAAGACCAATACATATGGATGACTGAGAATGGGATGGATTTGCAAACTATATAGATGAGGAATGGCCCAGCAAAGAAGGGCATTTGTTGTAAAATGTGGAGAGTAGACTTAAACCCTAGAATCCACATAAAATGCTAGATGTGGCCACTTGTAATTCCACACATTTGGGAAGACTGGAAACAAAAGGATCACTGGGGTTGGCTGGCCACCAGCCTAGGGAATAAGGTAGAGAACAATGGAATAGAACCCCTGAAGCCTTCCTCAGCTTCCACTTGGGATGCACCTTCCTGGAAACACATTCAGTGCACACACACACACACACACACACACACACACACACACACACACATTTGCGGATATTTTATAAATACAATAAACTATTTAGTTTTATTATTTAAGTTTCTTATCTTGAATTCTTTTGAAAAATTCAATTAAACACAAGTTAATACCTCATACTCAAGATAAACTTTAGATGTCTGAAATATTAGATAACTAAAAACACAGAGGAAAATATGTTACTGATTAGCAACTCTTTGGAGAGGCCTTTTTTTTTAATAACCTTTGAAATGACAGAGGAAACCACAAGAAAAAAAAAAGATTGACAGATTCAGTTACATAAAAAATTGTAAATACTTGACCAACAAAATAATGTAGGCCAGTCGATGGAAGAGGATGAAATCCAGCATGACACCCAGGCTATCATCTGTGGGGAAAACTCCCAGAAGAGCCCAACACAGTGGACAAACTTCCCAGATTGCTGTCTGCAGAAGAAGAAGAGAAAGACAAGCTCCATGTAGGAACAGGACAGCTGTTCGCCCTTTGCACAAGGGGAAGGACGCTGTTCTGATTACTGACTCTGGGCACTCGGGAACAGAATGGTCCTAGAACAGAGTGAAGTGTTGCATCCAGACCTTTGTTTACTGAGGTGGGGCTGCGAGAATGTAGGAGCTACACCCGAGCATTTGGAAAGAGTTGTAAAACATTTCTCAAGCCTCAACCTCTCTGACAAGGAAATGAGCTGTTTCTGCTGGCAAGGGAGACAGTGCCTCACAGAGATCTCATGGAAGATGGAGGGCAAGCTGCAGGGAAATCCTAAGTGGCACCAGGCTGATCCTTTTTTAGCTTTAAGTTCTTTGCATGGTCGTGACACGGCAGTGGGTCCTAACGAAACAGGACTCAAAAAGCCACATGGGAACTCAAAGGGAATAGAAGCTGTGAGACCTCTCGTGAACCTCAAATTGCATACTTATTTAATACGTGGGAGAAAGAGATGTGCATAAGCAATTCACACAGCTGCAATGGCAAAGGGCAACGGAGAACAGAATTGTAATCTCCTAACAGGAGCCAAGAACAAGCAGCTGAAAGACTTTTCCTTGCTGAAGGAAATACGTCACTGGAGGTGGGCTTTGGGAGTTTTAAGCCTTGATCTACCTTTAGACGGCTCTGTCTGCTTCCTGCTTGTATTTGAAGATGTGAGCTCTCAGCCTCCTTGTTATGATGTCATGCCTACTTCTTGGTGCAGTGCCTTCCTGCCTTATCCCTTTAGGACAATAAGCCCAATGACCTCTTTAGTCCTCAAGTGGTCTTAGGTGAGGTAATTTATCACAAGGACAGAAAGTAACAAATGGGATCCGTGACCCCAGAGAGATCTCCCTTCTCTCCACAATGAAGATGCAGCTACCTATGAGCCAGGAAGAGCGTCTTCATCAGATACCGAATCCACTATTGTCTTGCCGTGAGCTCCCTAGTTTCTAGAACTGTGAGAAATAAAATTATATTTTTTATCAGCACTCTATCTGTTATAGTAACAGACTATCATAATGGATGAAGATAGTAGACAAAATGCTTTCTGTCATACACTATTTAATTGTCATGATAATAATAATAACAATAATAAAGTCGTATTTTTTTTTCATTTTAAAGACCTGTTAGGAAGATCATGGGAATGCAGAGAAACACTTTCTATAACATCCACTGCAGAAAATGAGTATGGAGGCTTTCCCCAATGCTTCTGGTGACAGATACTACTATATAAAGAACTGTAGATGCCTGACAAGGCTTCCCGGGCAATTATGATGCTGCACTGGTGAACCACCACCAGGTATGTGTGACGGCTGCTGTTGGAACAATGTCCTGCTCATAGACCTGAAATCCCATCACACTCACAGCCCATAACCAGTCCCCAAGGCACACATCCTCGACTTTTCAGCATCATAGGTTTTTATTTTGTTTTGTTTTGATGTTATTGTAGTTGGTGGAGTCTGTTAATTCAAGCAGTATTGCTCTCTGGTTCAAATATGGAATCTGTAGAAAAACATTAAATATTAAAATGATTTACTATTTTTTTCTACATTGTGCTCAAAACTAGCTGATCTCTCCAACACTGTTGCCAAAAGCTTGGGCCTAACTCTAAACCATTTAAAATTAGATTTTTTATTTAGAAACTTCCTTAAGTTCTTTCCTCATGCAAGCCAATCTCCAGAAGGCCTGACCTATGAGCTTTTACTCATGCCCTGACGAGTCTGATTCATTCGGTAACAAAAACTGCTCAAGTATAAATTGGGACTTCTGAAATGAAAAAAATTATTCTTATATAGTGTAGTGTGATATGGCCTTTTAATTCGACAGTGTTTCTTTATTTTACACTTGGAAAGAAAATTTAAAGATCAACATACATTCATACCTATAAATTTCTTATAGTATTTAATTTAACTTTCAGAAATTTCTAATATAAGCATGTTTAGAATATCCAAAATTTTATAAAGAAAACATGAATAATCTTCTTTATCACATACAATTCATTTTTATTCTTCTGAAAAACAAATGCTAATAGTATGGTGCCCTTCTATGCTCAATTCTACATGTTTGAAAGTATAGAATAGATAAACATAAATGCATACTTTATTCATAGAAAGGTATCATGAACATGTGATGCCCAAAGCAGGATACATGTTCATGTCTTTCCCCAGTGTCAGAATTAATGAGAGACAATAAATTCACAAGGTACAGGTACAGTGGATTAGTTGGCAGTAATTTGCTAAATAGCCTTAATTTCTTTGATAGCTGGCTGAAACAAACACCGGTTATTTTATTCCAATCTTAATTGTGTATGTGTGTGTGTGTGGGCAGAAGCTGGGAAGTTGACTGGGTGCAGAGACACAACCTAGGACCATCAGGAAAGAATTATAAAGAGAAACTGTCTACACTGTGTCTACTGTACCATTGGGGATCTCTTGCTGGGCTGGTCATTGTTATGACTTACAGGCTCATGTCTGGGTAAGATTGTTGATTATTTTCCCCTTTGGCATCTTGCATAGCACCTTCCAATGCTGTGAGAGACAGACTTTATGGAAGAGGCTTCTGGATCAGGACCAGGAGGAACCCTCTAAGTTCTCTCTAGGGTCTTCCCTTCAAGCTTTTGAAGGTAACTGAGGACAATGACTATAGTCTATACTGGGAGTTTCTTGGATCCACCCGACCAACAACACAAAGTAAAGTTTTCCTTGCTTGTTAGATAGTCCATAGTTTCTAACAAAAGCATTGTCACCCTGGGTGACATAATTTTACAGACAGATACAATATACATACACATACAGACACACAGACACACAGACATTATATGAATTTTTAAGTAAGTTTATAAATGTCTCCTAACAGCGTTTTCACACATCATTGGTGTTATTTATCCCTCCTTCCTTTTTTTCCGGTCTCTGTCTGTGCCGGCCTCCTGCTGCTGTTCCCCGTTTACTGCACGTGTGCACCATTCACACAGTTTCCTCCATTCACACCATTACCTCTCACTGTCCCGTCCTCAATGCCATTGTCCCTGTCTACCTTCCCGGCTCCCATGGCTACTCCAGGTTCATTTTAGCAGACATAACTTAGAATCACCTGAGGAGAGAGGTTTAATGAAGAATGCTTTAGATCAGGGTGGCCTGTGTACATGTTTAGGGGTAATTGTCTCGACTGTTAATTAATGTAGGGGGCACTCAGGTGATACGCAGGGTCCTGAATTACATGAGTGAAGGAAACCAGCTGGAAGCAGAAGCAGGCAACGGGGATGTTTTTATTTTTTAACTTAACTGTGGCTGGGCTGTGACAAGCCTCTTCAGTCCCTGCTCTGACGTCTGCTCAGTCCTGGGCTATAACTTGAAATCATAAGACAAATAAACCCTTTCCTTTCTTATGTTGTTTTTGGTAAGGAAGTTGTATCACAACACAAATGAAACCAGAAAAGTAATGGAAAGGACTTTCCATAAAAATAATAGTGAAAATAACCACCAATATATTTGATTGTGTAGAAATGTAAAAAACATTAATGAACACCATAGAGATGAAATCCTCAATACAAAAGAACCTTTGAAATTAACATCATGATAAAAAAATATTATGATTTTTTAAAAAAGAAAGTGAGTTCAAGTCATGAAAGAAGAAATCCTAATTTGCAAAAGCATGCAAGGAGATATCTTTAATATAATAGTTCATTAATTGTTTGTACACATAACACAATGAATTTTGATAATAGTTGCTGCCATTTTTCCCCCAGCTCCTTATAGACTCACTCCTCCCCAACTTCCTGTCTACTTTTGTTTATTTGTTTAATGAGTCACTGAGTTTAATTTGTGGGGCCCATGTATGTGGGTGTGGGCACCTGCAGTCAACCTAAGAGAGGCCTCATCATCAAAGAAAAGCAATTTTCCCCAGAAGCCATCAGCCGCCAATAATTATACAGCTGAGATGGGGAGCTCCTGAGCCCCTTTCTCTACATGCTGCAATGCTGACTCACTTCATCTTGTGCAGATCTTCTGCAGGACATCATAGTGGCTATGAGCTTATCTGAGCACAGCAGTCTTGTCATGTCCAGAAGACAAAATTTTGCTCTGGCTTATCCGAACTTCTCATTCTCACCACCACCACTCCCTCCCATGACGATTCTGAGCACTAGGGGATTGGTATGTGATACAGATGCTCCATCTGTAAACGAGCATGCCACTAACATTAATTTATTATGCAATTTGACTATTAGTGAATTTCTGAATTTAGCCACTATACACTGCACAAAACCTTCATGATGAATTTCAAAAACTGCAGTAATATATGGGTAGAGAGAAACACATTTAGAGGGCAATCAATTTGATACTGTGTTTATTTAGCAGAGTAATAATAGCATATTTCCCTTGCATTCTGAGAGCTCCCTAATCATGTATTGTAGGCTAGATTTGCAGCACCAGCTATGTGTTTTCCCCCTGTGACTTAAATTCAAACACAAAGTGGTTGGTTACCCCAATAACATTCATACCACTATTGTGCCCATAGGCATATCTTTCACACCAGTTATTTTTGTAGTTCTCAGCTGAGTAAGACTGTTGGTGACTCTTCCCTGACCCCCAGGATAGTCTACATAATCTCTTCTGGTACAAGGAAAATTATCAACCCGGAAGAAAGCTTTCTGATTGTACCAACTTGATTTCTCCATGTTTTGTGCCAAAGTATGTATGTCTTAAGGAAGAGAATTTTATTACCAAGTTCTGGTGGTCAGTCAAGAGCAATGGCAATAGACTGTATTATTTTGGGGTCTCTGGGACACCACTAGCCAACAGTTTGAGGAGTAGTATCCAATACATTGGCTTTTTATTTGACAACATATGTTTTCTGAGAAGAGCATTACCTAGTGAAACTCTCTTATGTGGAAAATATCTATCACCCTATCTATCTATCTATCTATCTATCTATCTATCTATCCATCTATTATAGCCTATAATCAATCTGTCTGTCTATAATTTATCATCTGTCTATAACCTATATAACTGTCTGTCTATATTCTATCAATCTGTCTATAATCTATCATCTATCTGTCTGTCTATAATCTTACCAGTTTATCTGTCTATAATCTGTCTGTCTACAATCTATCATTTATCTGTCTATCTATCTGTCTATACTCTATCATCCATCCATCTGTCTGTCTGTCTATAACCTATATATCTGTCTGTTTATAATAAATCTGTCTGTCTATAATCTATCATCTATCTGTCTATCTGTCTTTAATCTATCATCTATCTATCTATGAAGGTCATAAACTACTCTTCATATGGCTGTGTCAAATGTCTGGAGTGTTAGCTATTGTTCCCCCATATGTCTGTGTCAAATGTCCTTAGTGTTAGTTAGACTTCCTCCATCCCTTTCTCTCTCTTACCCTCCCACTCCTTTCCCTGCTAAAACTTCCTTCTCCATTATCACCCCTTTCCCATCATAGGAGGAGATAATTTAAAAGAAAATCGGGTAAATTGGCTCATGGTATTTTGAATCACTTCTCTCTCCATTTGAAAGAAACACAGCAGGCAAGAGCCTCAGACACTTGGCATTGGCCAGGCCCTTATTAGGGTTAGTATGTGATCACTGTGCAACTCTATCCTCTCTAATATATATATAAAGAAACTAGGGCAGCGTTGCCCAGGAAGTACTACACCACTGATTACAGAGAAAGCCAATCCAATGGGAAAAGATTAGAGGGATTGTATTTATTTAGTATAGAGATAAAAAGAGTGAAATGGTGAATAGTTACCTTAATGAGTATAAGACAAAAGGATTGTTGCATCTCTATGATAGACAATAAACTAAAAGGAATATGCTTAAATTATGCCCAGACTCTCTAATGAACACTCACAAAACTGCAGGGTAGATTAACAAAGAAACAAAGAATCTCCTGTCTTAGTATGCTTCTAAGCAATTTAAATTATATGTGTCATGTGGCTTAGTTATAGAAGAGTAGATGGCTGGAGCCTTGATTAGAATTATAGGTTTATAGGCTCTTAGAGCTGAAAAATAGCCACAGTAGATTAAAGTTTCTCATGTATATGGTGTTTAGATTTTACTTAGTAACATATACAAATGTTGTTCATATTATTATATTATTTATATCTATATCATTCATATAGAATATGAAGTCTTTAATGTTAGAGCTCTATATGGTCAAATGAATGGAGTTTTTGAAAGTGTCTGCTTGGGTTATGTGAACAAATCTTAGTCCTTTGGTATGACTAGACAGACTTGAACATGAAGTTATGGTAGAACAGTATAGCCCTATGATGCTTTAGAGTATTGCAGATTCCATATGAAAACCAGCTGTTTATTGCAAGAAATATAGGCTAAGGTGGTGATATGGTATATATTTAATAAAAATAGTCCATCTGAAGTATCAGAGGACAGAGCCACTCACAGAGTCAAGCCAGGAAGGTCAGGAAGTGGTGACCTACACTTAATTCCATCACTGGAGGCAGAGATTCTTCTGAATCTCTGTGGGTTTAAGGCTTAACAGAGCCAGGCAGTGGTAACACACACCTTTAATCCTAGCTCTAGGAAAGTTGAATCAGGAAGTGAGATAGCTGGGCCAAGGGAGAGATGGAGGGAGTTCAGCTTCCCCTGATACTTCTCCTATGGGCTGAGGACAAAGAAGCTGCCAGTTGGAAGATTGATGAAAGGAGGCCTGAAGTATTGGCTGGCTAAGAACTGGCTGTGATTTGTTTCCTTTATTTCTAATATTTCAGCTTTTCCTCAATATCTGGCTCCAGGTTTTTAATTATAATACTCAGTAGAATTTGTGCATTAGGTTCATAATTCCATTTATATCATCCTGGGTTTCAAATGCAATGACCAAAATGGTGGTACTGTGGTTTGTTCTTGAGATAAGATCAGATGGACCTCAAAATTTATATCTATATGAAAGCTTATCTTTTCTACTTCTAGCCTTATCACATTAAGAATTTTATATCACTGGGGCTGGAGAGATGGCTCAGTGGTTAAGAGCACCCTCTGCTCTTCTAGAGGACCCAGGTTCGATTCCCAGCACCCACATGGCAGCTCACAACTGTCTGTAGTTCCAGTTCCAGGCAAACACCAAGGCAAATAATTAAATAAATAATTTTTTTTTTTAAAAAAAGAATTTTATATCACTTATTTGCTTGTGTATTTAGGTAGGGTCCAGTGTAGTATAGGTTGTCCAGAGCTCAATATATATATATATATATATATATATATATATATATATATATATATATATATATATATATATATCTCCCAGGTAACACTGAACTCATGATATTCCTTCTGCCTCAGCCTTCTGAGTGCTCGAATTAAAACCATGATCCCTAACGCTTGGTTGATAATTTCAGGTAATTTTCCAAGTACATTTTCTCATTTCTAAAATGAAGGATGACACCAGCATAGAATGTTTTGCTGAAAATCAACTAATAATGATATAAATTTAAGAAAGGAAATGACCAGACATTAGCAAATATTTTCAAAAAATGGATAGAATCTACTGTGGGAGTTTGTTAGTAAATCGATTCTGTGGGTCATAAGTGATAACAAAAGTAATAGAGAATGTTTATTGCATTTAGTAATTATAAATATTTCTGTAATTTTTGTTGTGCTTCTGTGAGTGAAAGCTATGTGAAGAACAGTGTACAGGGCACCAATACAAAATATTTCTTATTGTGGATCATTACCAAAAAAGTTCGTCAGCATTTTGGTTTATTATTTTTGCTAAGTACCCATTTTGTTTGATTTTTCTTGTGGTTCAGAATGCATCTTTTTCTCCCATGGTCTTTTTGGAAATAACGTGTCCACTACATTTCATAAAAATAAACTCCCATAAAAACTCTGCCTTCACCCATTCTCCCAGCCATAGAAGTCATGATGCATTTGACTTCTGTACACATTGTGATTCACTTAGAGATTTGATGTCAATTATTATAGATACATTTTAATATTTAAGAGCACAGCACAATATAACCAGAAGATAAAAGTTATGGGAAGTTGCAGAACTAAATATACTAGCTAATTCAAAACAATTAAATGGGCTTAGTGGCTGCTGGTCAGTCATAAATATGCTGTGTTCTGCTCTCCTGCAATGAGGAGCAGAAGTAACTGAAGGCCAAGCTATTCTTTCTCTAGATTCATCGCAACATTCACAGCAAGAACAAACCTCTTATAGTTTGCTCCAGATAACAGTTCAGCATGGCAGAATACTAATGTAAACACATTTGTGTGAGATGTCTCATTTCTCCAGTAGGTGGCTTTAGATTAAGAAATTTCAGTAAATGTGTCAAAAACCAAGCAAGCAAGCAACCAACCAATACCACCCCCCCTCAAAACCCTCACATTTGTAGGTTTTCTTGATGGATATCAAACTTCAGCCATGGTTTGAGGGTTCTATATACTTTGTTCAGCATCTCAGGTTTACTTTTTACAAATATTACCCTGAATATTATACTTCAGGTGTCTAATTCCATTTTTCTTTTTTCTTCTTTTCCTCCAGCTTTTTGAGACAGGGTTTCATGTAGCCCAGAATGTACTTGAACTCCTGATCCTTGTACAGACACCTCTCAATGCCTGGGGTTACAGACATTTATCCAGCTCTTCACCTCTTTCTAGACGCATTATTACTGAAAAACTGTGCACTTCAGAGATGAACATGAACAGTCTTGGGAACAAGGAAGTAGATGTTTTTGTCTGTATCTCAGAGAGGAAACTGACTGGAAAGAAAACAGAATAGCAGATACCTCAGTAGCTCCAGAAGTCACATCAAATGCTCTCACGTGACTAAAGCATCAGGTAAAAAGGATGAGGAAAAATATTCAAAGAACTAATGTTAAGACACTCTCAGATTTGATTAAAAATGCACTCCAAGTCTCAAGAAACTCAGTAAGTATGTATCAGGACAAACCTAAATCACACAGCAGTGAGGAACTTGCTGGTCAGTTGCTAAAATTCCCCGATAATAACAGTCTTATTCAGACTAAAGAGAAAGTGTTATTTGCAGAAAGTGAATCACTGCATAGAGGGGAATGGCGTGAGGCTGTTTGTTCATCTAGTTTCACAGTACTTCCTCTTAGATAAGGTCACAGTTGGGTATTCCTTACATGTCTCATTTTGTATTATGGACATCATATACAAAAGGAGCAAAGACTGGAGTATCCATACTTTAGATTTATTTATTATCCCATCTATGATTAGGGCAAAAGACTAATCATTAGCTCTCTCCCAGGGGGCACTGAGACACTGCTGGAGCACAGATAATTAGACGGAATATACCTGTGGTTTGCCATGCTCCCTGTGGTTTTGCCTTCTTTAATCATGTCAATAAAATTTGACCTGGGAAGATGGCAGGCTGTATTTTTATCACACAATCCAAGTCTGACCTGCTCTTGGAATTCAGCCTGTCAGGATGATAGTCTTCTCTTCAGCCCTACTCTGCTATCTCCTTTATATTATCATGAGGAGGGTGGGGTGTGTAGGGAAGGGGTTCAGGCTGAGCAATTTGTTTTCCACCTGGAGCCTTACCAGACTCTGACGTTCACTGGCGTCCTTCATTGATGAATAAGAGTTAGCTGCCTTTTCCTTTATGCAGACCTTCTCAAGATAACCCACAGTGGTACCTTATACTTCACGGTCCATACAAGGCATAAGAACATACCTACTCTCCACTCATCTTTAAAATGAATAAAAATCTTTTTTTCTCTGGAATTCAAGCTATCAAGGCCTCCTTGCAACTGCACATCTTGCTAGTTTCAGTGAAATAGATGTCTTTTATTTTGTCTGGGTTTTTCTTAGAATTACTGCAAGCATAAAGTCCTTTGTGTCTGTACACTTACCTAGAAGTAGGATGCTGTTAGTAGGGGTACTGTTACCTCATCAGATCTCAGTTGAAAGCGTGTGTTTTGTGCTTGTACTGGTCCCCCTTGTGTTACGGTGTATAAGTTACGAACAAGGGTAGTTACTTCTCACAGTGCCTGAGGTTTAGCTATTGAAGATTAGCAGGAGCCAGTAGATTCCATGTTTGGTAAAGGTCCACTTCCTGGTTCATGGATAGCTGCCTTCTTTTTGTGTCCTTCCACAGTAGGAGTGATGAGACTCTATCTGTTCTACTTATCCAGTTCTTGAAAACCCTCCTGCCATGACATAGTCACACCGAGTATAGAATTTTAACATATGAATTTTGAGATGACAGCCACATTCTTTCTATAGATTAAATCTAACTTTTACATACTTTCTTAATCCACTGGGAACTATTGTTACCATGTTGCAAGATCTCAAAGTGTTGCAGCTACTCCTTTGAAGCTTATTTTTGATTTAGAAATTATTACAAAATCTATAATAGACAGCTATGTAAATAACACCATTGGAGAAGAGAGTTATTTATTAGTTCCATAGAATAGTTTCTTAGAACAACATTGTTAGTAGATCATACATGTTCTGAAGTCATCATACATCTATTCAACATGCACTACCAGTGTATACCATAATCAGCAATGAAGAAATACTTTTAAAAATTATTGAAAAAAATCTTTGTGTTGTATTACATAATCCCATGCATAGATGTGTATGTGTGTATGTGTTTGTCATAGCACAAATATGGTAATCAGATGACAGCCTTGGGTGTTGGTCCGTACCATCTACCTTGTATAAAACAATGTCTTATATTGTTCTTTGTTGCATACAGCAGGCTAACTAGTCCATGATGCTTCAGGGTATTGTCTATCTCTACCTCTCATCTTTCTATAGAGCACTTGGGTCATAGACATTTGCACTATGTCTGGATTCATTTAGGCTCTGGAGACTCAGAGTCAGGTGATGGCTAGCCCTGAAAATTATTTTAAGGTTTGATAGTGCAAAAAAGATGGTTTCTTTTTTACAATTTCCTTTTATGATTAGGAAGGCAGAGCATCAAATTCATGTCTACAATCTCTTTGTATGAGGTCCTCTTACTGTCTCTCGGCAGCCTTCTTACCCCCATTCTTCCCGGACCACTGAGTGCCATAAACACATGGACTGTATTTCTCAAGTATGTGAGATTCTTCTGTGCTTAGGATATTCTCTAGCCTCCCTGGCCTAGGGTGTTCTATGTCCAACTCTTTGTAGTTTTGGTTCCTTGTTAGAATTTCAGAGTGACTTCATATGCCACCTTGTTGTGAGATCTTTTCTCAGTTTTTATAGCCATGGAAACTGGTCTTTCTTTATGCTTCTTGTCATCTGCTAGAGTCCTGCTCACTATTTGTCAGTTACTTGTTTGTCTCTGAGACTACCCAAGAGCAGAAGCCCCCCTCACTGAAGCGGTTGGTGGATCCACAAGCTGAGGAGAATACCACTACATGATAGGTGTCTAAAGTACAGGTTGAATAAATAAGCATTTTAGGTTTTCTGGAACACTGTGCTTATTATCTGAGTATTATGTCAGCATTCTTTGCCCTTAGTAATTCCTGTATTACAAAGACCTCCCTCCCACTGTCAAGGTCATTTTAAAAGCAAGGTTCCATGTGCATCTCCCTCTCCTCTCTGCCTTTTGTCCTCTCTTGGGAGCTCTCATTTCTCTCTCTTCCTCTTCCCTCTATTTCTCTTTCTTCTTGCTTTCTCTGTCACTATAACCACAGCCCCTCTGCTAATCACAGTCACATACAATAAAGCTCTGCTCTACATATAAACAGCTGGTAAGAGTCTCCTGCTATCACTGCTGCCTTCTGCCCATTCTCGAGTCCTGCATCCATAGAAACCTGCAGCCAGATAACTGGGTGTATGCCAACCACGCCCATATATGCTCAAAACCCTAACAAAAACAAAGTACTCCTTCCATGGACTATGTATTCTTTACTCTTTGGATTGTAGTTATCAGGTCCATAACAGGCAGCTCTGAGCTCACATTAGTGGTAAATAAATTTGGGAATCCAGGAGAGTCAACAGCTACAAGTAAAAAAAAATGGGGGGCAATGGTACAAGTACCCATAAATCTTCAGCCAAAGTGGGGGGAATTACTACAGCTAAGAGAAAATATATTACATAGCTGGGGTTTCCTTATGGCCAGAGTTTTTGATTGGTTGCTGGACAAACATCTCTGGAGGGTACCCAGACTGGTGTTGTGGTACCCTGGGGAAAAAGCATACCATCACCCTTGGGTTAGCAGGAAGGGAGGTGACCGCCCTTGGAGAGAAATGGTATCTCTCCACCTGACAAGTGTTATATACAGGACTCAATCCAGCTTCATCAAAGCTGAGGAAATTAATGTGAAAGAGAATCTCCCCCCAGAGCCAGGTTAGGATTTCTTTTAGCTTCTGGTGATAATATTTTGCCAAGGGTTCCTTCAAAGTTCTATTAACTTTTGCCTCAATGGTTTGTCCCTGTGGGTTGTAAGGGATATCTGTTGTGTGAGGTATCTTCCAGGAGTCTAAGAATGTATTAAGTTGTTGGCCCATTGTCAGTTTTAATGGCCCAGGGTACTCTCATGGCTAGTATGGGTGACTAAATTGCCTTTATAATGTTCGAAGATTTTTTTTTTGTTTGTTTGTTTTTTCAGGCAATGCTAGTGCAAACATAAACCTAGAACAAGTGTCAATCATTACATGCACATACTTCAAATTACCAAGTGGAGCATAATGTATCACATTCATCTGTCAAATAGCATTATGTATCAAGCCTCATGGGATGATCCCTACTCTCTGTAGGGGTGTAGGAAAATGTTGAGCAAGTGGCACAGGTTCTGGATGGGTGTTTGTGTTAAAAAACTGGCTATTCTGGGAGTAATCTATATAAATTTTGAGGGAATAAATGAAACTGTTGGAGTAATGTTCTAGCAAATCAGCTGTAGCTGTCATTATAATGGTGTCAGTTATTTTATTTCCCTTAGCTAATATTCCTGGTAATTTTAACGGGGTTCTGATGTGAGACAAGTACCATGGTTCTGTTCTTTGGTTTAATACATTTTGTATTAAAAGCATGGTACTGGCTATAGGCCTAAGGGTATGCTTTAGTATAGAAAAGGCCAATACTTGAACAGCTTGGACAGCATATAGACTGTCTGAAGAAATATTAACAGGCTCATTTTGACAGTCCACTAAGACTTTAAGAAGGGCTAACAATTCTCCCAGTTGCACAGAACCAGGATTTCAAATCATTTATTACCTTGGATCTTGTAAAAGACAGAACTTGCCTGACTTTTTTGGAATAACAAAATGGGAGAATTATGCCTGCTTCTAGGTGGCTCAATATGACGAGCCTTTAGCTATGCAGCAACTAAATTTTTAATATAAATAATTTGGATTCAATTATAGGCCATTGTTCCACTCAGATGTCTTGGTCTAACAGCCAACTAAAGGAAACAGAGTCGAGCTTTTTAACAATTTCCTAGTGGTCCTTAGAATTGGGGAAACTTCCAGTGCAGAAAACAGAGTGTTTTAGTGGTTACAGTAGCATCTGAGCTCTTGTTCACCAGTTCCCTAACTGGCTGACCAGCACAGGCACAGCCTGGCCAAACACAGGGGAAGAGTTTCTTAGTCACTCAAGTTCAGGAAGTCACCAGGGTAGCAGCCACCTCCAGGCAAGGAGCCTGAGAAAATGAGCCAGCCAACAGGCTCAAACTGTAGTTTCTGAGCAGGCTGAGAAAGTACAGTGCTAGGTTCAGGCCTCTGCTTCTGAGCTAGGGAGGTCAAATTGCCCGAAGGACACGTGGGGGGTGGGGGACAGCCACCCCATGTGCAGGCTGGGCAGTCGGGGAAGTTAACTGGTTTTCTTCTTGATAGAAACAGCATTTTTAGTCACAGATATGTTTCCCATATGTTCTCAGGAGAGATCCACAGGGCAAAAACTGAAGCCTCACAACATATTTTTTCCAGCTTTCTCATCTTTAGGCTCACAAGGTGTCTCAGTTGGGGGCCTGCTTATCAGGAAGCCAGACACTGATTCTAATTCCAGAGTGGCAAGCCTTATATGGAAACCGAGCAAACCTGAACAGGCATTTTATTCCTAACAACTTAAACAGATAAACACTGCAAAAAAGGGAAAGCAGAGCCTCCGAAGATAGAGATTGAGGCAGATAGAACAAAAAAAGCCAGGGTCATCTCACAGATTATCACCAAGGGGTACAAACTTCGCAGTAACACAGAGCTGAGAGAAAGAGGAAGCAGGACCCAAGATAGAGGAGGCTCTCTCACATCTGGAATGCTGACAGCTGGGAGAACATGGATTCATACTTACAAAACTTTGTTTCAGAGACACTTTGGTGCCTGAGGGCGGAGCCCAGGTCTGGGCAAGCGCCCGACAGCCAATCGATTCAAAAGTTAGGTTTGTGCCAGAAAGTTCAGCCAATAGCTACTGTACCTTGTACTCCTTTGCCCAATCCTGGAATGCCAAGACATGCAGCACCCCGCTTAAACAGGCTTTTCTTTTTATAAACCCTCCTCCCCTCGGGGTTCGAGGCCAGCCGACAGAAGGAAGGTTATCAAACAGGGTTCATTTGGAACCTGTTCATAACAATAAAAGCCTCATTCATTTGGATTTGCCTCGAGTCCAACTCCATGGTCTTTGGGGGGGTCTCTAGACACTGGGAACAAGAACAACAGGCAAAATTAAAAAGCCCCAAAGACTGCAGAGATAGCAAAAATGACCCTAAATGAGGCATAGTCAATAGGAAAGCCAAAAGGCCCCACATTGCAGCAATCAAAAAGTTGTGGGTGTGCTTAGTTTGGGGTCAGGAATGGGGTTGCCTCTATGCTCAGGGTCCTGCTTTTCCTCTTGGGAGGGGGGCCGGTCAAGATGACATGGAAGCAATGAGTCAGCATCTGGGAACAAGTTGAAGCAAGCAAGTCCAATTTTATTATGGAGGGAAAACCTTAAATACATTTTTTTCCAGACTGTTCCTCCTCCTGACCCCCAGCCAGGGGAAAAGGCTTTGGTTTGTTGATATCTGCAGCTGGGCAGTGGTATCTCTTTGGTCTAGGAATGTTGTATCTGGACTCTGCCCTCTTCAAGGCCCCAGGCAGACTCCAGGTTGCTTTATGTAGCAGTGCTTATGAGCTTATGTTTTAAGGAACTAGTTATCACTAGTTTGCTCTGGCTGAGGCTGGTCTGGTCTCTGGGCCTCTTAGAAGCCACTACAGTGCCACGTGGTGCGATCAGCACTCTAAGATGGTGAACAAAGACAGAGGTCTCTCCATGTCATGGGAACACAGACTGAGAAAGTGACCAGCTATAAGCCACAAAACTGACCCTGTTGGCATGCAGATGCCAGCCTTCCAGTCTCTAAAACCATAAGAAAACAAATGTCTGTGTGTATGCCACCCAGTCTATTTTTGTTTAATGGAAGCTCAAATATACTCAGGCGAGGGCCATATAAGCATATGTATTTTCCTTCATATTTTTGGTTGTGGGGATTATCCAATTTTTTTCTTCTTTATGATAGAGCTTCCAGTTAAAATTATCAGGGGGATATAACCAGGGCTGCAGTGAACCTATACATCACTTTATAATGTGCCTTATTAGTGTAGGTGTGAAAGGTTGGAGGAAAAATGGTTTATTTACCTGTATTTGAAGCCCATGTTATTTCCTGCTATTTAGTGTGGGTGTAACACTGTTCATTAAAACTTGGCATTAAGGCTGAGTTAAGGATCTCAGGCCAACAAGTCTGCAGATTTCAAAACATCTTCTGATGCAGTTTTTCCAGATGCTCAGTCCCACTGAAGCTCGGGGAGCTGGGAAGCAGGATCACCATCTCTGTGTCTTCTGGGTGACATCGGAGGAGTAACCTTTAAAAGCACACACTCTGCTTTGGCTGTTATTCTCTCTCCTCAGAATAGCTTTTTTTTTTTTTTTTTTTTTCCTCTGTTTCTGTGACAGTGAACTCTACCAAGACCATTTTGTGTGTCATCTCCTTTGAAAACCCTTTCGAAATCTTTTAGATATTTTAGTATGGGCTGGAGAGATGGCTCAGCTGTTAAAGGCTAGGCTCACAACCAAAAATATAAAAGGTATTTCAGTAAAAGGCTGATAATAAATGTCTCTGGTCACTGCACTGTGAAGGATTCTGTAAGAGAGATGTACATGAGTCTCCATGACTTAGCTCCCAGAATACTCAATTTATAAAACAGGCCAGAATGTAGTTGGATGCTTCTGCACAGAATCTGTAGATCTAAATTACTGTGCATTTCTTATTGTCATTTGGATGCTCACTCACTTGGGAATCTATGGATGGAGTTAACGTGCACTGTGTGGGTTCTTAGAACATTTGCTGGCTATGTAACAGTCCTTTATAGGATAAGTAAAGAGAAGAAAAAGAAACAACAGAAATAAAGGAAAAGGAAATGAAGGAAGTGATGTGGTATGTCTTTCTGTATGCTGTGAGTATGCTTTATTACCATTGGTTAATAAGGAAGCTGTTTTGACCTATTGAAAGACAACTTAGGGGGAGGCAGAAAATCTGGGCAGAGATAAAGGAGAAGAGCAAAGTCAGACAGAGGCTGCCAGCTGCCTGGAGAAGAAGCAAGATGTGAAAGTACCAGTCAGCCACTGGCCATGTAGATATACAAAGATTAATAGAAATGGGTTAAGTTATAAGAGCTAGTTGGTAATGAGCCTGAGCCATAGACAAAACAGTTTTTAATTAATATAAGCCTCTGAGTAATTATTTAATAGATGGCTGTGGGATCACAAGTAGGAGAAATTTCTCTGGACTCCAGGCCCAGATGGGTCAGAAAACTTCTGACTACAAATGCTGTGGGACTAGGTCCTTGTTCACTGTGAATATTTGTCACTGTAAATATTGGTTTTAATAAAACACTGATTAGCCAGAAACTAGGCAGACAGGGAGTAGAGGTGGGGTGGCCAGACAAGGAGAATTCTGGGAAGAGGAAGAACAGGAGAGACACCAGCTTGACAGAGAGGAAGCAAGATGAGAATGTTGCAATGAGAAAGACACCAGTTCACATGGCTAAGCATAGGCAGATAGCAATAATGGGCTAACTTAGAGCCTAAGAGTTAGCAAGTAATAAGCCTGAGCCACAGGCCAAACAACTTGTAATTAATATAAGCTTTTATGTAATTATTTGCAACTAAATGGCTTTGGGGCCAGCTGGGAGGGACAGAGAAACTTCCAACTACAAGGGGCAAAGTGTAAAATGGCAAATAAAATAAAATAAAATAGAGAAATAAAAACAAACAAGAAAACTCTATTCAACAAACATCACTGACTAAAAGATAAAACTCCACTGGGTTCCTAATATTCTTGCTCACATCACAATTCAAGGCGGAGTGTAGTGTCTACTTCTTATAGCATTTTAGGGAATCAGTTTCTTACATCTATTGTGTCTGCACCCATTATGTATCCTGAGGGTCCTCTCCAGCCATCTAGGGAAGTAAAAGGATCATAGGGAGAAGGATGTACTGGCCTAGGCCTGGGGGAGGCACCCATTACTTTTGTGCATGTTCTGCTTATAATGCCTAGATACAACCTAGCTCTGAGGGAGATGAGAAATACATCCACATTCTATGTCGTGGAAGAAGAAGGCAATGGCCATTGATAAGCATAAGTGCATGGCTTGTGTTTAATTAAAAGACAACAGGAAATGTTAACCAGTTTAAATGAAGGGGCAGTCAGGAGGGTTTTTCCAGTGTTAGAGGCAGAATTTTCTACAATGGCATATAGCTATATTTTCTTAGTAGAAATACAACTGGTCATGGGCAAACCTATAACCTATCAGAGGCAAATACAATTATGTGTCAATTTGGGGGTGAAAAAAACCTTACTAGACACTGTCCGAGATATACTAAAACATGTTGACACATGGTGAGAATGCACTTGCCGTTGGTCTGGGTGAGGCTACTTGGCATATGGTTGGTTTTCTTAAGGCCTAAGGTACAATTACCAATGTCCTAAAAACAATTTGATCATAATTTAGTTTTAATTATACTGCTTCTCATTCTTAGTACCTGCAATTATTACGTCCTTCAAAGTAATCCCACTGAACAGTTCTCAGGGTTACTGAGCCTGATTCCTTATCAGAGTGGGTAGAGAGTAGGAGTAGACCATGGGGAGGTAGAGATTTTGTGTATCAGAAACCGCTGTGAAACACTGAAGGAGAGAAGACGTCAGTAGTATAATGATGTGGCTAGCATTATGCCATTATTACGGTTATTATTTTGGTTCATTTGTTGACGTTGAATTGCTTATCAAACTGACATACCAGCAGCAGCCGTTGCCAAAAAGTGTTTAATCTATGACAACTTTTCTTCCTTAAAGGATTCCAGACAAGCTGTTTCCCTGGTGATTCAAGCAAAAGGATTGTGGGTCCTTTCCAACAGTCTGCTTCCTTTACAAGTGGGTTTCCTAGGGAAGTGACTGTTGTTACAATTTAGCATTAGTTCCTGGGTCTGAATTACTGTTGCCCTGTGCTGGTTTGTAATACACATAAAAAATATCTGGAGTCAATTCAAGACAGCTTGAAGAAACTACCAAAGCTGTTGTGGGGTAGGGGGAAGCTACCCTTTCATGTATAGCATGATAGAGTATGGCAAACCAAATTGCATTTTCTATATGTCTAAATTTTCTTTTTTTAAAAAAATGTTTGCCTGCATGTATAACTGTATAAGAGTGTCAGATCTTGGAATTACAGACAGTTGTTAGCTGCCATATGAATGCTGGGAATTGAACTCAGGTCCTCTGGAAGAACAGTCAGTGTTCTTAATCGCTGAGCCATCTCTTCAGCCCATGTCTGAATTTTCTTAAGGATGATTACAAGAGTCAATTTTGTATTTTATAGACGCACACTGTATATACTTAAATGATAGTTAAATATTTTAAATTAAGATTATTACTATTTTTATTTACTTGAGTGTGTGTGTATGTGTGTGCGTGTGAGTACAAGTACTCACAGAGGCCAGAGGTTTCAGATCCTCCGTAGCTGGAGTTAAAAGCAGCTATGAGTCACCTTGTGTAGGTTCTGGGAACTGAACTTGGGTCCTCCGCAAGAGTATCACATGCTTTTAGCCAGGGATCCATCCATCTAGCCACAGATTTAATCATATGAAAGTGAGTGTCCTAAAATCAAGTCAAAAGAAAAATCAAATGAGATCAGGGTTTTTGAGTCAGACATAATTTAATGTAAGCCCATGCCTTTTTCCTTGGTGTCTTATATGATGTAGGCATCTACGTCTAAGGAGTATTTAGGATGGGTGAAAGTAAGGCAAGAGGGCTTAATATGGGAAATAACGTCTGGGGTTCTCTTGCTTGCTCATAATCATAAATAAAAACCAAAGCACATCCTCAGCTGTTTAGTTCAACTTTTTATTTTTCTGACCACATTTAAAAACTTAGTGGGCTCCTCTGTAACTGTTAAGTGATGATAGAATCGCCACACTTCATGCTGGGCGCTTTTGTTAAAAAGTGATGTTTTTATTTTCATTGCAGATTTGGGAAGTTCTAGTCTTGGGTTGATTAATTAGGGCTGATCTTTTCAATATATATGTTAAATAATATGTAATTTATATATTTAATATATATCAATAAACTATCTGCGGAGTAACTCAACATGATGCCTTAGATTTGCAGAAAACCTTGTCTGATTTAAACACTGTACCTTTGTCTGTTACCGTCCTGACTTCTGGTTCAAGTGTGTTTCAAAACAGAGCCCTTAGGTGACCTACTGTGCATCCATCCAAAACTGGTGTTAGAGATGAGACAACAAGATTGCTTTCGTACATACACCAGATATTGACCACCTCAAAGACTCAACACATTTATGCAAAGAGTAATGTTGCCTGAAAACAGTGAGTAAAAACTGATACTGCCCACCATGATTTGATTGCAAGTTTATGGAGGAAGGATGGGGCGTTTAACTGGGATTGACCTTGGGATAGAAAGTTCATGACAGAAAGCTTCTTCAGTGGGATAATCTAGACTTTTAAACTGCAAGTTTCACAGAGTAGTAAAACTTATGGTGTTAGCAGGCATGAAGGAAAGCTTACGAAATTGAATTGAATTTGTGGATGGCCAGGCAGCCTGGGGGACATGGGAATATACTTTAGAATTCCTAAAGTGTCAAATCTCATTCAAGTTCCAAATCATTTTTAGAGGATTTTTTTTTTCCAGGTTTAAAGATTTGCTATTTGGCAAGTCCTTTTAATAAGTCCCAGAAATAACTGTTTAATTTATATATTTTTCACAATATAAAGTATAGTTATAAATGTGTCACATACATAAATATACATTATGTTTATACCTATGTGGATCATGTCTGAATCTTCTAAAGAGTGTCATGAGTAGATTTGTGGGCAGGAAGAAAGAAAACAGAAGAGGAAGAGGTAGGGAGTGTGGACAAGATAGGACTGAAGAGGTGGTTCATCAGTTAAGAGCACTTGATGCTCACACAGAGCTTCTGTTCCCAACACCCACAGCTCACAACTATTTGTAACCCCAGCTCTAGGAAATCCAAAGACCTCTTCTGGCCATTGAGGGCACCAGGTAACACATGCTCAAAATACTCATTTTTATTGTTGTTTAATGAACAAACCAAAAATAAATACATCTTTAAAAATAAATTTACCTTATGAATCCACCATCATGGGCTTAGCAGACAGCCTGTGGAAACTACTTTTGTCTTCAACGCGCTTCTTCTGTGTTTTCTCTATATGGTGACACTGTCAAAAAGATGTACTGATGAGCTCTAACAATTCTTACTTCAGTGTAAATCAGAAGATAAAGCTCTCATTGAAACTTTCCTTCCCAGAAAAGGAAATCCCTTCTAGATAACAGGAATGTTTTTTAAAAAAAGAAAAGAAAAGAAAACAGATTCTTTTTTTTCCATAATGCATTTCTCTTGGCTGATTCCACAGAAAACAAAGAAAACTCCCGGGCAGGTGGTTCCTCCCCTTTCCAGACAAGGGATGCAGAGATTCCTCTTCATTAGTATTTGTCTCTCCCCGTTCTCCCGTATTCCTGTGGACATGCTTTTCTGACAGTCAACTGGATAAAAAAGAGGGCTGACACCTTTGAATGGAATTGGACCAGTTTCTTTCCCTAAGTCTCTAGCTCAAAGCATGAGTCCAACTAGGTGTATTGTCCAGGAAATAAAGTGTTTCAGGATGGGTTATGCAACAGTAACAAATGGCCCTCACATCTTAACACCTTCCCAGAGTTACTCTGGTGTGTTGCTCAGCTTACATGTTGACTGTAGGCCATGGTGCCTCTCCCTCTCGCCCACTTTCCTTGTTCCTTTTAGATCTAATTGACAGAATAAATAAATAAAGATAAAATGAACCTAAGTCAGAGGTTAGAGGCATTCCTCTTCAATCCCAAGTCATTTGTCAAAGGAAATCATGTGTCTAAGACTGATAAGATTGTAGATGCTAGATGTTTTGGAAAGTAATGGAATTTGTTAGAGTATGAGACACTGTTTAATGTCTTATTCTTCCCTGGAGGACTTACACACTGGGTCAACTTGAGCCCTTCCAGACTAGCTCATAATTTATTAGCTTTGTCCTTACACAAAAATCTAAGGAGCAAGATTTGTGGTCACAGTATTTTTTTGGCACTTAGACTGCTGATATAATTCCAAAGAGTGTTATGAAGACACCTTTAAACTATGTCTAGAAATTGCTCTCCTCCAGGAAGTCTTTTGACATTTATTTCACAGTGGGTATTAGGGAGTAAGCCCCACTTCCCAATTTTTCCCTTCTCCAGCCCTTGTTCCACACTTGAACCACCCCCTCCTTGCAAGAATAGAAAAGAACGGTAACATGTTTCATGGCTTCTTTCTCCCATTGAAATGGAAATGATCTCAGGGGCAAGGTAGATAAAGCCTACAAGGAAGGACCAAACTCTGATTCACTTATTTTATCCATATTCATTTCCCAGAATGAGAACGTGATTTAGGTATCATTTATCTCTCCATCAGCACCACAAGAGAGGTTAAAGAATCAGCCAGATCCGTCCACACATTTAATCACTCATGTTTTATATAAACACAGACTGCCCTTTGTTATTAGGCAAACTAAGGCAGGTGCTGAGCTGGGGCTTAGGTACCCTAAGTTTTTGCCTAGATGGACCTTTTGGTAGGAATGACTCAGGCAAATGCAGGCATCACACAAACATTGGATTACAACCTTTGGCAGACATTAAGAAAGATGCTCAAAGAAGGCTTGGAGAACATATAAGATACATGATTTACTTCTTGTAAGGGCCTTTATAAGAAAACAACAATAAGACCTAAAAGCAGACTAGAGAGAATAAGCCAAAGTCATTCTGGCTTATGCAAAGACCTTTAGGTGAGGAAACCAAGAAAGGCCAGCTGGGAGGGAACACAGAAGCAAAAAGGCCACCAAGTGAGAGGTGAATGGTGTCAGTTCACTCATGGACTTGCCTGCCATTGAGGGGTTTTGGACTATATCCACGGAAAACTCTTCAGGAAGTAATGAGACAATTAAGTAGTCCCTTTATATGTCACTCTGATTGTCACATGAAGTAGATGTAGCGTGGATAGACACAGAGAGCAGGACGCCAACAGAATACCTTTCATAACACTGGGGATGAGAATGTCTGTAGCAGGAGACAGTGCTCACATATGATCAGATTTGTGATCCCCAGGAGATTAAGACCCACTGATTTACCTTATCCTATGACCAGCCCCCAGTTACCTCCTCCCTAGAATGCAATCCTGGGTGATTGATACAGGTTGATCTGTTTGGAAAACTTGATTGAAATTAACTATCTTTTTGGGGGGAAAGAGTTTGTGGGACATGACAGCCCAGCAGCAACCCTCATTTTCTAGCCCATTGGATGTGTGTGTGTGTGTGTGTGTGTGTGTGTGTGTGTGTGTGTGTGTGTGTATGAGTGAGAGAGAGAGAGAGAGAGAGAGAGAGAGAGAGAGAAAGAGAAAGAGAAAGAGAGAGAGAATGGTGACTATATCTGATCAACAGAGCATACATAGAAAACCCAATTGGCACTTCCATGGATTTTCTGGGCCTCTAACAACCTTTAGAGGCATATTTCCAAAATGGCGGAATCATGAGAGAAAAATCTGAATTCTCAGTCATGGAGGTAGCCAGCACAGCTGTCCAGTTGTGAACACCTGCACTCTGTTTCAGTGATGAAGGAATACATTTTTATTATCTTACATAATCAAAATTTACAGTTATTTATTAGAACAGCTAATCTGCCCTGACAAACAAAAGTAGCATATTACCCAGAAAGATACTGTAAAATAGGTGTGTTGGCTGGGCAAAAGCCCTCTCCTCATTTCTTCTGGAGTCAAGGAACAGCACCATCGGACAGGCCATAATTTCTTGGTATTGTTTTGCAATGTGGGAGTTACTCTGAGCCCCAGTTTCTCACAGTCTCAGTTGCCTGAGACTTAGTATGTTTTTATCCACAGGAGGGACAGTTTTAATAAGGCAAAAGGAGACATATTTTGAGAAGAGATATTTCCTTATTTGTTTACTCAACAAAGCTTTTGTTTATTGGATTTCATCAGAATATTTTAAATTTTTTTCTGGGAAGGAGTGGGGATTTAGCTCAGTGACTAAGTGATTGCCTAGAGTGATTGTCACTGTGCTCAAGGACCTGAGTTCAGTTCCTGGCAGTATAACAAAATAAAATATATGTGGGATTTTATTTTTATTCATTCTGGTAAGATGGCAGAGGCAAGTGCCTTTGGAGGATGGGTTTATTGTTTACATTTCTCAAGATCAGGCATGCTGTGCCTGGGGCCACATGGGGATGACCCAGGGTTTCTCAGGAGGCATGGAAAGCCAGGGGCATCCGCCTTATTTCCCTTCTCATAGGCAGTGAGGTATAAGAGAGGCAATTTGTATTCTTCAGGCAGGCTTTGGGCTACAGGAAGGGGACTGTGTTTGGGAGTCTGATGCCAGGAGGCATGTGGGTCATGCAATCTGCACTGCACATTAAAATTTTTGCTGAAAACCAGACTGTTTAGTATCTCAGAAATGAACAAATTCATACCCAGTCTGCAAAGCCCTAGGATGTCAAAGCATACTAAACTATCGAATACAAAAGCACAGCTAATACATATGATTTGTCATATATAGGCAAAAATAAGAATGCAAATTGACTTGGCTAATCAAAGGCACAGGCTTCCTTAACATTTAATAGACACAGTATCTTGCCATATTATCGTGCACCTTGAAAGTTATTTTGATGACTGGATATTTCTATTAAAATTTGCCCAAACTATTACAGTCATCAAGTTCTATCAGATTAACATGAAAACTTATGATTGTTTCAAATGACTTCAAGGGGATTCTGTGTGCTTTGGCATTTAATTTGGACTTACATTGAAACAGGAACCTGAAAACTCAAAACTCGGTTGTGTTTCTAGAAGCTAAACATAATCTCTCTTAGCAGGAATGCTCCTCTGATTATAAGGCATCCTTGGTCTTTCCCAGAAACATCCTAAAATAGGATGTAACACTGCAAATTTCTAAGTTTCCCTGTCCCTATTTTCACCATTTTTAAATGTCAATCATTTATGACTACTAACATCACCCTCTTTCCTCCTGGGTAGCTGTGCACCATCCCATTTCTTTGAATGTGTTCTTTACTGTTTTGCTACAGATCACCCTGGTGTTATCTGTTCTAGCCTCATTTCAGCAATTTTTGCATCTGTAAATTCAGAGTGCTAACTGTATGCCCCTCTCCCCCATTTGCATGAAGATTGGCATGTAGCTATGAAGTCTTTGTTTGTGTGTCATGGACCAAAACATTACCATTTGCCTAGAAACCCCAGCTGGGTACAGAGACCAGGAGGCATTCTGTCAACACTGTTCACAATGGCCACCCTCAGCTGTGCAGCCATGTTCCCACCTTGTATTCCTTGTAAGCCTGCCCGAACAGGTTCTGCCTGCTGCTGTCACACTATAGACTCCTCTACAAGTCAGTCCCCTGTAACTCGCCTTCCTCACAGCCCTAAATCAGTGCTGCCTGCAACTGCTGCTGTGCTCCTTCGCACTGCTGCTTTTTATGTTTCTATGCAATGAGAACAGAAGTTCTCAACCTGTGGACCGTGACTCCTCCCATAGGGATCACGTATTAGATATTTACGTTATGATTCATAACAGTAGCAAAATTACAGTTATGAAGTAGCAACATGAAATAATTTTATGGTTGTGGGGGTGCGCCACAACACAAAGAGCTGACTTAAAGGGTCACGGCCAGCCATAGGAAGGTTGAGAAACTGCTGCTTTAAAACAGATGTACAAGGATCATACTCCAATAAGAGTAAAATACCATGCCCTTAATTGTCCCTTCCTGGGTTCCCTGCTTTCGAACTCTTGAGTTTCATGGTCAGATCTTATCACATCACACCCAGTTTCCCCCATGGGTTCCCAGAATCCCAGTCACAGTATAACCCTGCAGCCTGGCCTTCCCGCTTAAGGGGAAACTGCCTTAAAGCCTTTTTCTTTACGGCCTCTGGGGTATTCCTTCCTGGCTCACACAGTTTAGCTTCATTGCCACCACCTCCAGGAAGCCTTTCCTGCTGTCTCTCCTTTCAGCAGAGAAGGTTTTTCCTGTTCCTTCGATTCATCCACTTAGCCTAAGTGCCCTAATTATTGGTCTAGATATCTGCCCACCTGTTTGTTTCAGTCTGGGAATTAATTTTCGGCATATTTGTTTCCCAGGTACTTAACACAATGCCTAGTATTGTTAACAGTACTTAAGTAATGCTTATTAAATGCATGCATAACTTAATAAACTAGAAATGTGCTGGATGTTTTGGAAGAGAGCTGTGTAGTTTTGTTTCTGGGTATGTTGAAAGAATAGATACAGAAATATTCTTATGAAAACGATAGAAAAACAAATAGCCATGAACTTCCCCTCACCTCTGCCCCATATTCCCATACCCCACCCCTACCCATACAGGAGACCCATGCAATGGAGCTTTGTCTAACAAGCCTGATCAGCTAATGCCCTGTGACCCGGGGTGAACGCCTCCTTCGTGCCCAGCTCCAGGAGAATTCACATGCTAAGCCCTGTGAAGAATTCTGTTAGGGCTAAACACTAGGAAAAACACTGGCTATTTACGCAGAGTGTTTTCCCTGTTTTAAGCCAAAGTGGAGGAAGATGTAAAGGGGGAAATCCAAAATTAAACAGGCAGCTGGTTGACTCCTCTCCTTACATATTTTCCATTGCAGCCCTCTTAGTCAGAAAGGCTTTCTCAACCATTTGAATGCTTTTCATTTGGCTGAAATTTTAAACTTTTTCTGTGTTAAAGGAACCCATAGATTTAAAGGTTAGGTAGACTGCGCCTCTACATTCTATATTTTCCTTTCTTCTTCATCCTGCTCCACATGGACACTCCACAGTAGCCCACTGTGCTCGGTTGAAACCAGTTTCTGATAACAATACCCAGAAGCAGAATCTCTTCCCCACCCATCTGCCTCTGTCTCTCTCCTCTGTCCCTGCCTCTTGTCTCTCTCTGTCTTTGTGTGTCTCTCATTTGTCTCTTTGTTTTTCTCTCTGTTTCTCTCTGACTGTCTCTGTCTCTCTGTCTGTCTCTCTCAGAAACAAAGAACATCTTTCTTGATGTGCCAGAAAAGAAAAAAAAAAAAAAAACCATATTACTATCAGTCCCTACCCCCGGCCTGCTGGGTGCCTCCCCACAGCCGCCTCCTTGCTGCAAAGCTTTCTGAGAAGCCAGAACAGCTGCCTATTTCTTCCCAGAGCCAGGAAACAGTCAAGGCATATTTTTCTTTAGCCTCCCACCTCTGTATGGTCCTGAGGATGAGGGTTTCGATTGTGGGATGGATGAAAAAGGATGGTCTCTTTTCACTTGTCTTTTTCTGTACTTAAGATTTTAAGGGGTGTTCATTGGAGAATGGTAACCGGTTGTTTTGTCCCAGTCTTAACAATAACAACATAAATAAACAACACCCCCCACACACACACACAATGTGTGGTATGTGTACTGATCTGCAGTTGTTTCTTAAGTGGAGGTGGTCAATCCAAGCAGCCAGACTTTCTGGGGGAAGCTGGTTGGCCTGCTCAGCAAAGGGAAAATCTGCCTGGCCCTGTTCCAGCAACACTGGGTAGACTAGCCAGAGAAGGGGCACTTGGGGCAGTTTGAGATTTTCAAGTGAGTAAAAATAATTCCTTTAGAGAACCAAGGAGGAACACTGAAGTCCAATCCTCAGACAGAGACCCCAGCTAACACCTCTAGCCATCCCCCCACCCCCGACGGAGGCTCATGGAAAGCTCTGGAACCCTTTACCAACGTGGAACTCTTTGATCTGCCTGGAGCTCGAAGGTGATCCTAGCTTCATGATTTCCATACTACATTCCGGAATGGAGTCCACTGAGTCTTACTGTGGCAGAGTTAGTAACAAATGAAGTGAGTATTGAGCCTTGCCTGACAGGCTGCCCCTGTGCGTGGGGGGGAGGGGGGCCTCAAGGAGACCCCGCAGCATTCTCTTCCAGTCACTTACAAAAAGCCCCTCTAATCCAGATTTGGTCACACAAAAACAAATTAGAAAAGCAGTCTTCTCCTGGAAATAAAAGCAATGCCTGAGGAACAGTTGGCACCTGACCGCCCCCACAAAGAACTGGCTGGCACATCACCACAAAACCCAATCGCCATGTCTCCATTGTGGATGCAGTTGGATTCAGCTCTGCAATAACAAAAAGAAATGTATTTTTAACAAATAAACAATTTTGGCAGAAGGGTCAGCATTGCTAGCCAGTAACTACTTTGTATACTTAATTCAATTCGACATACCCTTTCAGTCCCTCAGCCTCAGTTGTCGCTGTGAGGAACATGGAATCTAGGAAAGAGAGCAAATGATTATAAATGCATTAACCAACCCCCAAACACTTGTGTGTTCATATTATAACCAAATATACTTCTCCTTCTGATGTGTTATTCTCAATAATTTTGGGGGGAGAGGAGTCTTGAACTGTATTTTCTAGCTAGCTGTATTGTATTCAATTATCTTTTTTTTTTAAAAAAAAAAAAATCTGTGTTTTGGGCATCTCACCTTTTCTCAGAGTTGTACCTAGCCCACGCTTCTGGAAAATCAAAGGTGCATTACCCAAAGAGCTGTTTAGAACAGCTCTTCTTGAACTCTTCTGGGTCATATCAAAGGATCCATTGTGACTCATGACAAGCAAGATTCAGGAACAGAACCAGCTCTTCTTAGCGTTTGGGGCAGGCTCATGCTGGGAATTCTCACAGCTGTTGTGTAGAGTCTGGGATGGGGGAGGGATTTATTGGGAAATAATAGATTTTCGTTCATTCCAGCAGTTAGCTCGTGGAATCACAAGGGTCCAGATACTTTTTCCAAGGAGAGCGGGCTGTAAGAGAAGTAAGAAGGGGCCACAGAAAGTTGGGGCCAGAATCGCAGAAGTGAGAGGACTTTGGTGTGGAGGGGGATCCAGGCTGGGAAGTGGGAAAATCCCCAGAAAGAACCCTTTTCTTTTTCTCAAAGCTGCTCGGGCTCCCACTGGCTCACAGCCTGTCATAATTGAGGTTTGGATTAGAGTGCTTCCCCAGGCTGCTGGCTGCGATCACACTTAATTTCAAGTAGCAAAGTCCATTTCGAGGCGTATTTTCACACTGACAGGATGATCATGAATAATAGCCACATTGAGGCTGGTTCTGAAACAGCTTGCCCGGCTGACACGAATGCTCGTTTTCAAGTGGAGAATGTGTTTAATGGTTCAGAAATCATTTTTTTTTTTTCTGACTCTCAAGTCACCTCCTGAGTTTTGTCAAGAGCTTCTCTTTGAGAAAGAATTATTATCTCCAGTTGTCTCCTGGGTCCACAACTCTGTGTCTTTGCTGGGACAGTTCACCACAGCCTTTGGCAAGCCTTGTCCAACTCTGTGGCTTTTTTTGGTTGGCCAACACCTTGATTAAGAGCCTAACTTATTTTTGTCATCTTCTAGGTTCTGATCGAGTCTTCTTTAGAGTTCCTTCATTTTGCTTCAGATTTCTGAATTGGAGTGACTTCCAAATGCCTGGCCCATTTACATCCCAGCACATTTTGAAGGCTGACTCTAGAGCCCAGTGGTGGCAGAGAAGTTACAAGATACACGTGGAGAGAGAGCAACTTCCTGGAGGAAATGGACCCCCACCTCCTATTCAGGCTCTTTCAGAGTATCCCAGCTGACTCTCCAAATCTTGTTGCATAGAGTCATGTCCCATGTTTGTTTCTATCAGAGATGTGTTTTGGAAAGGAAATTACTTTAACTGTGTAAAGATGTAGTCCATTTGTTTATGCTGCATTTGTTTAATTATGTTAAGATGTGTTACATTGGCTTCATCTTGCCTACCTGCCTAAGGCACCTGATTGGTCTAATAAAGAGCTGAATGCCCAATGGCTAGACAGAGAAAGGATCGGCGAGGCTGGCAGGCAGAGAGAAAAAATGGGAAGAGAAACCTAGGCTCAAAAGAAGAAGAGGGCAAGGAAGATGCCTGGGACCAGACATCAGGCAGCCACTGGCCAGCTGACTCCAGGAGCAGTCAAAGTAAGTAACAGAAAGAAAATGTAAAAAGCCCCGAGGCAAAAGATAAATGAAGATAAACAAACTGAGTTAAAAGAGGTAGCCAGAAATGTGCCTAAGCTAGGCAAGCATTCAAAACTAATACTAAGTCTCTGTGTCATCATTTGAGAGCTAGTTGGTGGCTCCTCCAACAAAAGCCTGGTATAGAGATAGGAATGATCATTGTCGGCTTAGACCAGTCAGGATCCACCCTCTGGCTTTCGGATGTATACTGGAAATCAACAAGGTCTGTTGATACTGTAAGCGTTCCCGAAACACTGTGCAGTGGACCCAGCATGATGCTGTGGTCCTGAGACAGTGGCAGAGCCTGAGGAACAAAGAGCACGCCCCCAGGCGTGACCATGTAGATCTATGCCCACCTGCTCTCTTAAAGGCAACAACAGGAAGCAGCAGATCCCTTTTCCCTCTTTTCCTGTCTTCCCCTGCTTCCCTTCCGGATCCCTTCTTACATCAATTTTCTTTTTATTTGCAATTAATTTATTATTTTACCTTGGTATTTTCAAACTCTAAATAGCAAATTATCCATTAAATTTAAGGTTAGAATTAAAATTTTCTCACTATTTTACATTTCAAGAAACTGCATATGACTTAGTTGGTTATTTTAGCCCAAGGTTTTTTTTTTATTCAGTTTGATCTGGGGAATAAAATCTCATCAAAAGCATCAATTTGGGTGGTAGATCCACTTTAAGATTACTTATATGTGATTGACAAGGTCCAGTATGAAATTAGCCATTGTGCAAAGCTGACTTGTATCATAGCAATGACTTATTCCAGAATGAATGACCCAATAGAGATGTGAGAGTTGTATTCATAGTGGGAGCCATGATGCTTTCTTTCATAATTCAATTTCAGAGATTTTGCATTACTTCTGACACAGTATATTAGAAACACACCAGTAATTTTAGCACCCACTCAAGAGGAGGAAATGATTCTCAAAGAAATGCAGGCAGGGGGTAGAAGTCACTGGAGATCATGTGAGAGGATTCCTACCACAACCAAAGGCTCTTGGTCCACATGAATCTAACTCACATTATTTTAAGAAAACAGGACATTTATTGGTGGAACACTGAAGTGCCTCAGAATTAAAAACAGCCATATCGAGCCAAAGGACCCACAGTATTGCCTAGAGCACACTGGCCTCTCTTCTCCAGGACTTTATTTACATTGTTTCCAGACCATCGAGGTCCCCTTCATATCTTTCCTGCCCACATTGATGTTTATTCTTGGACTTCCTTTGCTAGTTTCTTTTTTGTTTGTTAGTTTCTAGCTTTTTAATCTTAGAATGCTTCAGGGATGGGTCTTCAGACACTCTTGTTCTCTTCTAACTCCAACTGTTAAAGGACACCTTATTACATTATGCTTTCAGTGGATTTGCATGTTTAACACTTTCTTTGTTAGTTAAGGCAATGCTGGCTAGTGTAATAAAACAGAGTTTAAAATATATAATAACTTTGCATGTTGGACATTTATTTTTAGCTGATGTGAAGCACAAGATGCGTATTCTGGATCAATTGACAGGTTCCCTTGAAATGAAAATGTAGAATTCACCTTTTCCTTTCTCTTTCTCCTATTCCTCCTCCTTTTCCTCCTTCTCTTTGTTTCTTTGTTTTTGTTGTTGTTTTGCTATCTTCAATTCATAATTTTAAATATTCCCATATGTGTTGATAGTAAGCCAAGAAAAGGTAAAATTGTATGAAAGCTCACTTGCAAAGGGCTTTTGGTGGGTTAGACCAGATTCAGTAGTTTTGCCCATGTGACTCAGACCGGGATTCTCTTGTAGGCTCAGATTACATTCCTGGGGTGGCTGGATGCTTCAGTCTAGATGCGAATAGGAAATAGACCAAAAGATTTGTCCCTAACCACACTCATCATTTTTCACTATCTTTACTCTTCCTCAATTTTTTTTTCTTTCCTTTTAATTCTTGATCTGAGTACCCATTTGCCTACCAGACGACATCTGACTGTATCACACTCAAATAAATCATAATGACAAGAAAAGTGAAATGATATCTTTTGGAATCACAGTCTAAAGGTCCCAAGGAGATGCACTGGCTCTGCCTAGGCCACCTAACCATCTCTTGGTACCATCATTGTCTCAGGCAAATGTGATACTCCAATTGATCTTGTCTAGTCTGTTTTCAAGGCTACTGAAGTTTGCTACATGCATTGGGTGTAGCCACAGGAAATATTTCTGTAGCCTGAGCAATTGCCACAACTGGTGTTTTCCTGACAAAGTGCTGACGACTGTGTGAAGCACACAGGTTGAGGTTTGGATCATCAGCAAGTTTATTGGGTTTGTGTGACAGCTTATACCAGGTACCAAAGTGCTAATGTTTTTCATTCTTCATTCATTCATTCCATGTATATTATATAATATCCACGTATATTAAAGGACTAGTCTGAGCAGGGCCCTGTGTCAGATACATCCTTGTATTACCATATGTTAAGGACAGTAGGCATTTAGGAAGTACAGCTCATATTCCTGAAATGCACAAACCATCCAGTTTGACTTTACCTCAGTCTTCTGACTCAATCCAATTAGCTCCACTACCTGAATCTTTGTGGGGTTACTGGGAGTCGATTCTTGGGTATCACCAACTGGATGAGAATCAAGGCTAAGATTTCTGTCAGCACACCAGCTAGAGAAAGCATCACATAAAAGTCCTCTGTTCTTTATAATCAAGCTTGCCGAGAAGAGTCTAATTTCAAGCCCATTGCCTCCAAGACAGCTAGGAATAAGTTGCACTTACCTATAATTGATTGAAACAGTATCTCCCAGAGAAGCTTCTCCAGAGCAGGTTAGCTAGAAGATGAACAGGTCCCGGTCAGATCCAGACTTTGATTGCAAATTGGGCATTTCTCTCCTAAAAGCATTTTAGCTGCTGATACTGAACTGGTCAAGAAAGGCCCACATGGTCTTTTCCCCAGTGACATCCCAAGGGCGGAGTGCTCAAAATGAGATTTCTCAGACCCATGGTAACCATGTCACCTGGACATTTGCTAGAGATGTGAATTCTTGAGCCCCACCCCAGTCTTGCTGAATCAGAGACTCTGAGATTCAGGCCTAGGCCATGCTTTAACACACGCTGTGGGAAATGATGGTGTCAGCTAAAATGTAAGAACAACTCACTGTGTCTTATGAGAATTAATACTGATTTTTTTTTTCAATCAGTGACTAAAAGGAAACTTAACCTTCTTTTGGCTCTACATTTTTCTTGGTATTTTATTTAAAAGTGATGGTAATGGTTTTAGTCCAGTTAATATCCTACTTCTAGTGACTTCGTCTCTAAGAAATTAAAAAAAAAAAATCTAAGCATTGGATGTAGCTGGCATTTCATCTTAAGCCTAGTAAATATATAAGGCCTTATATCTGAGCAAACCTATTCTGGACCAGTTGTTTGAGTAGGAGGAGGTAGTTCTGGGGTTGCTCTCCCCCACTCACCAAAGTACACCTGTGACTCTAGGAAACAGAAACCCCAAAAGACTTAGTAACTTCTCTAGACCAAAGATTCAGTTAGGTTAAAATGTAGAACTGGCCTGTATCTAATATTGTAACTGTCATTCCTTCATATTCATTAGAAACAGAAATAGCCACCTCTGTCCTCCTGAGAGCATTATAATCCAGGGCCCTCAGCAGCTGTTTTAAAATTACAGAATTACATCTGTGTATTCACAGATGATCATGTAGGGGGAACGGAAGGAAAACAAAGGACATCAGCAGACATTATGGGAGCCATTAAATTCGTAGAGGGCAATGCCAATGGTGAATGACATTCTCAGGAGGCTTACTCCAGAGCTCATCCCAACTCTGAATGAAGAATTTCCTTTTATATTTCAGCAGCTTCCTGTTTCCAGAAAGCTGAGCTACCAGAGCGGTTCCACTCTTGCCATTGTATTCAAATATCTGGCAACCATGAGTGAAAAGCTGATGTGTTCTGGTGGACAGTAAGACTTCAAAGATGGGAACTAAGTGTGAACATTTCCTTGAGACTGCATTGCCATGTAGGGGATTTGCCATGTGAAGTCTTTTTCTATAATGTAAGTCAAGGAGCTGAAGGGAACATTGTTAGTTCTATTCTTTATTTTACAAGAATGTAATTAAGAGCTTGACCAGCTTACGTAGGGTAGGTCAGCAGTTTCTAAAGTCTGAAATATTACACATCTCAGACTGAATGACAGTATCTTGGAACTTTTCATCTAAAAATAAACATTTCCCAAATCATTTCTTTTTAAGCCTTACTTCTTTTTGATATATTATTGATGTCTCTTTCCAAAGCATTTATTATTTACCAAGACACATTCACCAAGGGGTATTTCTGCCAAGCAGAGGAGTTTTGAAGAAAGGCTCAGCTCAAGTGGTTTGTGTGATGGCTGTAAGACCTTTAAGGAAAACCAAACACTGGGACAGTCCTAAGACAGTGAGAAAAGTATCAATTATTTTAATTTTTACTAATATATGTCTTTAAAAGCCAGGCATAAAGTTCTGTTTCCCCCTGCCCCTATATCATGTATAACAAACCATAGTGTTCCACTGAGTGTTCTCAAAAACTCTAGAAGGCAAAATGTCAATGATAAAATCTGATTCTATATGTTTGTGAATTATAGTGTAAGTTAAAAAGTCTACTTTTTTTGTAAGTCTTTAAGGTATAATATACATGTCACCCTCACATTTCAGACAAGTAGGGTTCAAGTGTACAGTAAACCTGTGTGACTGTACAGACAGACACCTGGGAAAGCAGAAATGTAGGCCTCTGACACAGACAGGCCTTGGACAACTAATCATCAAATTAACATAATAATGAATTTGTGCAGATCTGGGCTGGGTGTGACCTCCTTACACTGGTGAACGAGCAGGGTCAGGGGCCTAATTCCTTCTTTTCTACCAGATCTTTCTCAACATACAGATTCACTGGGTATTCCCTATGACAATCTGGTAAAGCAGAAAACTCAGTATCCCACCCCCTTTTTTGATGATTAAGCACACTGTGTGTTGGTGACAGTTGTAACAAATGATGAAGCAATAGATGGGGGTGTATTGTATGCCTTCAGAAAAAAATGGGACATGAGGCCTTTTAGATACAAGCCTAAGTAGGGCATCTCATTTCCCACTTTTCTTGAAACTAGCCACTTTGCTACGATCCTGTTACGAATGTGGCTTTCCTGCCCTGCAGAATTTGATGGTGGTTGGAGAATTCTGAAGGCTGCCAGTTTCCTTTCCTTTCATCCACTCCCCAAACAGAAAGTCCCCCTTTCCCAGTTTCCTTATTCCTTTCACTACTGTATCTTCCCTGATCTGATCAAAGTAATAACCCATCTTTTGCTTTTACAATAGCTTTAATGGCACTCAGCCAAAAGGTTGGCATGCTTACATACTCTGGGCTCTGAGTGATATGCAGTCAGAATGTGGAGCCTGTATTATGAATAGGAATGTGCATATGTGTGTGTGTGCTTACCTGAAAAGTGGCCATGCAAATCTTTTTTGCCACTGTGATAGTATGCCCCGGACAAGAAAGTTAAGAAAAGAGAAGGTTTACTTTCATTTACAGGCTCAGGAGTTTCACACTGTGGTTAATTGTCTTCTTGGTTTCTGGAGCATCCTGAGGTCCAGATGAGAACATCACTACCAAAAAGGGCACAGAGAAGCAAAGTTGTCCACCTTATGACATCCAGGAAAGAGAGGGAAAAGACAAGACTCAGTCCCCAATGACATGCCCCAATCCTATTGGATGTTGTCACCCACCTTCAATTAGCTTCCTTTGCATATGCCTTCAGAGTCATGCCTAGAAGCATGCTTTATTAAGACACACACAGGTCTCAATTACACCAATTTAGCAATCATAATTAACTATCACATATGCAGTCTGCTACATGCAATGTTCCAGGGACCATTTTTTCCATCCTCCTTGGTAACAGAACACCTAGCAATGGCAGAGGTGGAAAGCTGTATATTTCAGACTCCTTTGCAAGTTGGGGGAGCCACATGTACATGACCAGCTATGGAGAGGTAAGCATAGATAATATGAGTAGAAAGAAAAGAGGGTAAGACCTTCTAGTTGCTCATCCTGGGTGATTTAAGTGGGTGTGTACAAGGAGTTGCCTGGACAGGAAGATGGCTTTGTAGATAGGAGCTAAGAAAAAGCCCCCTATGTGACTCTAATATGTGACTCTCACTCTGGACTGCTGCTTCTGAACCTCTTTAGTCCAAGAGGATGAAAGCTTGTATAATTTATCATCAAGTCTGATCTGTTTCCACCTTAGCTCAGTTACTCACGTTGACAGAAATGGGGTGCTTTTGTTCATTCTAATGGGGTGAATAAGGGAAGCCAATGTCAACATGCTTAACTTTAAAAAGTACCTTATTTGTTGAATAGTTAGGCTACAGTGTGATGAAATACATCAAACACAACAGGAAGAGCCTGAGGAAGGATTTGGAGCCTACTAGAAATATATCCTTGTCAAATTATGCCTGCTCTGATTTCTGCTTGCCTCCTTGTTCATATTCCTGTATTTATGTTATTAGCTCATTCTCCTCTCCCTCCCCTGTTCTTCCTCTTCCTCTTCCCTCTCCCTGGACTTGCAATTTTTCAGTCCCTGTGGTTTGTTCTCAGTCTTTGCTCACCATTTGGAGTGATGCCACCAGAACTCTAGAGCAGATCATCTTTTGTTTTGGTTCCAGACAGTTTCACCATCTTGGTTACTATTCCAAAGGAATTATGAAAGAGTCAGCTGTGGACTCCTGATCCAACCCAAGAAGGTGAAAAGTGGGGTGTGTTGGTTTTTTGCATGACATGTGAATAAAGTCTCAACACCGGGAATACCATGCTAGAGTTTATTAGCAAGATAGCAGACGGAGATGTGGGGAGCAAAAAAGGAAGAAGGGAAGGGGTCTTGTGTGAGCACTTTCTTTAAGAAAGCAGGTGGGCCCATGTTTGCATAGCCACACCCAGGGGCGTAGTTGCCACTCTGCTACATTTCAGGTGAATGCCAGCCTTGGGAATGCTTACAGGGTGGATAGTGTTTTTGTTATTGTTGTTTTCAGATAATCATAGTTTGAGGAGTTCATGAATGTGATGGCTGTGTCATATCTACATTTCCCAATTTTGCACTCTTTCTCCCCATCCCCCAGCTCTTACATTCTTCTATCCCCAATGCTTCCTCAAATGTTCCTCTGAGCCTTGGAGGTAGGTCATAGAACAGTCCCACTCAAGGCTCAGAATTCAACATTCAGTTGTCTTCATCATTTTGACCAGTTATGAATCTGCATGAATGGCTTCCCATGCTAAAAGAAGTTCCTTTGACCAAGGCTGAAAAAAGCACAAATTTGTTGCTATAAGCATAAATATTTGGAAGGCAGTTTGACATGTCTATTTAGCAACAGTAGTAGATTCCACTAAGGATTATGAGCCTCCTCTAAGCTACAGGGTTTGGACAAGTTTGCAATAGTAGACATGCATTTCTTCCTGTGGAGCAAATCCAATCAGAAAGTGCTGGTTACCTGGATAATGTTCAATCTACTATTGCACCAGGAGACACACTTTGTCTGGAAGGTTGGCTGTGATCATGCAGGGTCCACCACTACATCCATTGGTGACTTCTTTCTTCCAGTGGCCAGCACTAATTTGTTTTATTGCTCAAAATTATTGTAAAATCTAGAATCAAATTGCTGCAGGATAGTACTAAGCCCTGTGGAAAGTAATATATTTATAAATTATTTATATACTATTGAGATTATGTCTAGTCAGGCATTTTTTCAGGGGATTTATGGCTATAAAATTCTTCAATAAGAGATTAATGGCTGTAGGAAAATAGATATTAAGTTTCATGTTTTGGGCTTCAACTCATAATAATAGAAAACTCTATAGATATTCATATTCTCACTATGTTTATAGAATACTGGAATAATTTAGTAGAAATTTAATTCTTATATCTTTGGTTGTGAGCCTAGCCTTTAATGACTGAGCTATCTCTCCAGCCCTAAAAATTTAATTCTTTGTCATCTTTTAATCTAAAAAAAGCAAAGAGATAGTTGAGACCCACTGTTTTAAAGATGTAGCCTTTCTTTCTCATTAAATTCCATTAATAATCTAAAGTAAGCCAGTTTGTTGTTACAGAAATGGCATATGAGGAATCTACAGCAATGGTCTGGTTTAAAATTCTTAGCTTTAAAATATACTAATAAAAAAGTCTCATCCTCATCAACTAATAGATTGCCTTTTGAGTGAGGGTAAGAGGGCTGATTGACCTACTTTGGTTTCAGGTATATATGGATTAAGGCATACTGTGTCCTCTGAGTGAACTTTTAAGGATAATTTCCTCTTTTACCATCTCATTCCCATGAATAATTAGGCATGCATATGACTAAAATTATATGCATCACAATAAGGGACATGAACAGTAAGCAAAGGCTTATATAACTGGAGCTTGTCCATCAACCTAAGAGGCATATGATGCCCCCTA
Source organism: Sigmodon hispidus (assembly GCA_004025045.1). Taxonomy (NCBI): domain Eukaryota; kingdom Metazoa; phylum Chordata; class Mammalia; order Rodentia; family Cricetidae; genus Sigmodon; species Sigmodon hispidus. Next base: position 77,522 of record PVIH01003755.1, read on the forward strand.
GCATCCAAACTCTTCCTTCTCTTAAATTCTATAAAGCAAGCTCCAGAAAATAATTGGGGCCCTTGAGTACCCTCACTCACACAGCTCACTATTACTCTTGACCGTGTATTTCTTTCTCCTTTGTACCACCTCTTTGTTGGGAATAAATTATTCTTCTCAGGTAGCAGTCTATGTGCACTTATTTCCTTCTTGAATAAGACACTAAGAAACTCGAACATCCAGCCCAGACCTCAAGCACTAGTAATAGCTTGATAAAAGTGACTCCATTTTGGTTCTGATGACTTTCAGACCCTTCCTCCCCGTTTCTTTTTAAATTTCCCCATATTCTGCTTTTAGTTTGTTCTTTTACTAAGATTTACACAGACCTTTGCCATGGCATATAATTTCATATTTCAGAGAACAGTTTAAATCTGTATGCAGTGTTATGATTTCCCACCACACTCTTTGGCCTGGGCAGTGATTGCCTTCAGTCCAGATTTTATGGAAACACTATCATTAAAATCCTCACCGTCTGTGGGGACAGGGGTTGAAAACACAGCTGGGGTCTTTCTGATTATGGTATGAGAACTCCTACTCCTTTTCAATTGTTTTTGTTTTTATTTTATAATAACCCCCAGTTAATGATCCTGTCTTGGAGCTATTTAAAGACATTCTAAATTAAAATTGTAAATGAGCTCTTGCAAGAGTCTCAGAAAACATCCGCACAGCAAATAGAGTTGTCTGCCTACCCCTGGCAAGGCACAGTCCACAGACCTTTCTACATGGTTTCCCACCAATTTCTTTCTCTTTCATTCTCTCTCCCCCACCCACCTCCTCCTTGTGGGACTAACCATTTAGCTTGGTGCTGGAAGCTTGCGTCTCCACCCTTTCATTTTTTCCATGATCCGTCAGTTCCTGCTGCTATTATTCTGCCTTATAAATAATTTCTCTGGTTCTTCTGTTCCCCAGCCCTCTCTAGACTCTTCCTCTAGTTTTCATTTTATTTGAGTGGAATCTCTGGTCTGTTTTCCTTGCATGCATCATGTGCATGTGCGTGTGTGTGTGTGTGTGTGTGTGTGTGTGTGTGTGTGTGTGTGTGTGTGTATGTGTGTATTCTAACCCTAATATTATTATTGGTTTTTTGTGTATGTTTGTTTCCCTGAAATCAGTTCAAATAGGGACAAATATTTATCTAGAACTCTTAAAGCAAGAATATTTTAGTCTCGTTGCAAACATCTGAGCCCAGAATCTTACTTTTCCAAGCACAAATCATTTGGTTTGAAGGTGCTGAGTAAATACGCCCTTCTCCCTTGAAAGCTGTAAAAATCGAGCAGATGGGAGATCCAAATATTAGCTGCTGCCAAATATTGATATTATAGATAAATCTAGACTGGAAACTCTGGCGTGTCCTGGGGTCAGAATCAAGCTTCCATTTATTTTGTATACTAGTCATTGGTGGGGCAGCTGGATGGTCAAATGGGGAAGCTCTTTCCTGGGCCTTAGAGCATGGAGAAGCGGAGTGAGTGTACTGCTCAAACTCCCTTTCCTCCAGGAATCACTGCAGCTAATTCAAGGGCACAGGCAGTTCGAATGCCAAGTTCCTTAATTTATCTGTTAGATTCAATCACGTGTAGGGATTAAATTAGTCATCCATGTATCTAACTCATCAATATATTTTTTATGAAATTCTGACTGAACACCTGGCACCTTTATGAGCACCCAGACACAAAAATGGGTTGGCCACAAACCTTGACTCTGATCAATTTGATACAGGTGCAATAGAAGTAAGTATATAGAATTAAGTTTTAAAAAAGAGGCTTTTCCCAGAGACTGGTCTGAAAGTTCCTCACAGGTTAGTGTTGTATTGTTTGATAAGTACTTCATAAATCTAGTTAGGCAGATTATAAAAGCTTGCAAAATCTGGAGGGCACTTTTGAGTATAAAAAGTATAAATTCAAATTTTAACACACATAAGTAATATATACATATATGTATGTATATATATATAAACAATATTAGTAAGTGCAAGAAGCCTGCTAGTACTTTCCATTATCTCTGAGATCACTTGAAGTATCTTCTCATCAATGCCTTGTATGTGCCATCTAGTTTCTTACGTGGCCTAGAATAGTGTATAGCTCCCAGTGAAATGTAGAACTCACAATAAGAGCATTCATTGCATTGCAGGGCCTTCAGGAGAAGCCTTCTGGATGGAGAATTCCCAAAGCTTTAAGGTCACTAGGATTATAACTTCAAACAGTAGATCTGACTTCACAAGATGGGAAAGGCTATAGAAAAGCCTTACTAGTGTTCTGTGACTACTTCCTATTCCTTCATAAATCTTCAAGAAAGTCTATGCATGACACAAAGCCTATTGAGGCTGGATATGAGTGAAACAAAATAAAACCACTCTGCACTTAGTTATTGTTCTGTTAATGTGATGAGACAACATGACCAAGGAACTTATAGAAGAAAGAGTTTATTTGGAGTTCATGGTGTCAGAGAGTTAGAGTCCATGAGCATCATGGCAGAAGGCATGGCAGCAAGCAAGAAGGCATGATGCTGGAGGAGTAGTTGAGAGCTCCTATCTCAATCCACAAATATGACACAGATTGGAAGAAATGGGACTGGTGTGGGTTCTAAATCTCGAAGCCAGCCTCCAGTGATACCCTCCTCCAATAAGGCCACACCTCCTAGTCCTTCTCAAACATTTCCACCAACTAGGTTAAAGTATTGAAATATATGATTCTGTGGGAGCCATTTTCATAAAACCAATACAGTGGGTATTAGATTAAAAGAGAGATGAGCTATACTAACATCTAAGTTTGTGTGTGTGTGTGTGTGTGTGTGTGTGTGTGTGTGTGTGTGTGTGTGTGTGTGTGAGATGTGTATGTCTGTATGGTGGCCAGAAGAGGGCACCACATCCTTGGAGCTGAAATTACAGGTAGTTGTGAGCTATCTGATGTGGGCACTGGGTACTAAAATCAGGTCCTCTGAAAGAACAGACAGTTCTTAACCACCAAACAATTTCTCTAGAACCACAAGGTAGTTTCTTAAATGTAGTGAGCTACACATGTACAGAGTTAGACAAAAAGATGCATGAGTTAGCTATTGCTGTATAATATATTAACCCAATTCTCAGTCATCCAAACACTTCTTATATTCTAGTTTCTATGGGTCAGGAATCTAAGTATAGCCTGTAGGGGTCTTCCAGCTCAGTGCCAAAGTTAAAATCAAGGTGTCAGCTACTATTCTAATTTGTTTCGAGAACCAAAACAAAATTCTACAGACTGGAGACCAAAACAGCAGAAATCGTTTGATTGTTTTCAACCTGTATCCCTACACAGTCTTTTCTATACAAACTATTTCTACATTTCCTTTTTATTTAAGGACACCAGGCTTACACTGAACTAGTATACATCGTAATGACTTCATTTAAACTTGCTTGCCACTTTAATAACCCATCTTCAAAGCAGTCACATTCTGAGAAATTGAGAACCTATAAATCTTAGGTACTGGGGGACATGATTCAGCCCATACAGCCTCAGAGACAGACATTGAGGTTTCAAGAAAACCAGGAAAACATCATCATCCATGTCCACTCATAGCATTATTGGCAGAATTTAACTCTTAATAGCTGTTAGGCTTGAGAACTGAGCTTCCTCACTAGCTAGCTGCTGCCCAAAGCCTTCCTCAGCCCATGAACGTCTTCACTGGTCCCCTCTCAGAACAAGGCGGCCATCTTTCTTCAGAACGAGCAGCACCAGAAGAAGACTGGGAAAACAAGAGGGACCTCATGGACATAATGGGTTTCTATTGATGTGATATATTATATTTTATTCTTAGAAATTAACTTATAAAGCTGGAGAGGTTGCTTAGCCCATAGGAGCATATGCTCTTCTTATAGAGGACCTGAGTTCAATTCCTAGCATCCATGTCAGGTGGCTCAGAACCACTTGTGATTCCAATCCCAGGGAATAACCCCCCAAACCCACAGCATGCACAAACAAAGCACATGATTTAAAATAAATAAATTTTAAAAATGAATTTCTAGGTCTAGCTCATACTCAGTGGGAATATTAGCCAAAGATATGGACACCAGGATGTTAAATGGTGAGAGGTCCTTTTAGAGGCTGTGTGCCACAGAAGAAAGCTGTCCCCAGAGTTTAGGAAGGAGAAGTGGCCACCAGGCTAAGCTTTGGAAGTTGACGGATGTCTGTAAGATTGGACAGAGGTTTGTACAACATCCTGAGTGAAAGAGAAACTGTGGAACTTCCATAACAAAATACCTGCAGTGAGTTCAGAAAGGCATATTCTACCCAGAAGACAGCATTCACAGTACTACTGCATTCAAGAACAAAGGACCAACTAGATTTGATTTCTGGTTAAGCCTTTCTTCTTGGCCTGTAAATAGCCTCCTGCTGGTTGTTCCCTAATTACTTGCACTACATTTGCTCACAACAACTTTTCTCTTTTTATGCATATTCATGGTGTCTCTCTCTTGTTCTAAGAGCATCAATCTTATTTGAACGAGGGTCTCACATTAATCCTTAGTTTTACCTGCATACATGTTACCTTAGTTATCACCTGTCCTATTGCGAGACAAGGCTTCATATACATACAAACTAAAGGGGAAGAGAGTTCAATCCATAGCGGAGGGCATGGCAGAAAAACTGACTCACTGAGAGAGGCTACTGCAACAGGCCAGTCAACGGCATTCCTAAAACATAGTAAGGGTGTGTTCTGTCCTGTTTTTGAGTAGGAGGTATGTGTAACAGCCACCTAACTTGGTTTGGTTTGCCCTTGACCAAAAGACTGAAGTGCCTTTAAGAACACTAAACTTGATTCCTAGGTGAAGCCATCAATGTGTGAAGGTCATGAAGACCTAGAAAGTACAGGTTTGAGGGAAAAAGAATTGTAGTACTTATTTTTTATGTGATTTATACATAGGTTTTATCTATATTTTTTATATGTAGTTATATGTTATAATTCAACATACTATATCATATAACCTTATCTCAAAAATACTTTTCTATCACCAATTTTGAGATCTATGCCTACTTGAATTGGCAAATATAAGGCATCATGAGTAATAAAGGAAGGTACTGGCAATGCATGGATTTTATTTTATTTTCAATTAATTTATTGTGGGCTAAACATTACAAGACCAATGTAGTGATTTTATTTTTCATATGCACTAATATGTGTGATAGGGTATTTAATAACACAATTAAGTAGGTGTTACTTCTCTTCAAGCTTAATGATTGCCTGAACTATATTTGTATATTATATATAAAACTATATACATCCAACCCTTAGAAAATATAACCCATGATCTTATATATAAAGATTATTGCATTTGTTTTTGCTACTGGATACTTGGATATAATACCTTAAGATAAAATCCTTTATTTTTATCTTGATGGCTTCTTATTTATTCCTGGTCTCTGTTAACACTACTTCTATCTATTCTGTTCTTCTAGAATCCAGAGTCAGCATGACTGATGCCCTATACCAGTGATACTTCATGTTTCAGGGATCTCACCAGTCCTCTTTTGACCTGTACCATTTTGCAACGTTCTGCTGAATGCTAGGGGGCTAATGGACACTAATGATTTGTTGATTGTTAAGATGTTGGTGCATGCCTCTGGCATGACAGAATAAGAACTGCCTCTCTTAATGATCACATCTTAATCCTTACATGCTGTGAGCTTGTTACTTACAGGACAAAAATTGACCTTGCAGATGGAATTAAGGGTAAAGAGCTTGAAAGAAAATGATTTTCTCAGAGGGTCCAATGTAATTACGGAGGTCCTTATAAGGAGAAGATGAGAGTATCATATCTAGAAAAGAAGCAAGTATGTCTCTAATAGAGGATGAGGGATAGAATGAGCAGAAGGGAAGCAAAGGAGAAAAAGTTTGCAGATGCCCAGTGGGCTTTGAAGGTGGAGTAAGAGGCCACAGGATAGGAACCATGGATGACTTCCAGAAGATGACAAGGCAAAGCACCCATCAGGAAGCTAGCTCACACCTTCATTTCAGTCTAGTAAGTCCCATTAAGAACTTCTGACCTTCCGCATTGTGGGATAATGAATTTGTGTTGTCAACCCCATGTTTGGGGTAGTATTTTGTTACACAATTACTAACTGTGCAGGTAATTCATGGCTCATTAATCTTCAGTATTTTTCTTTTTAAAAAAGCTAAGATTTAAATGATGAGACCAGAAGGAAAAGCTGTTTGGCACCCAACCTAATGATTTGAGTTTAATGCACAGGACCTTTGACCTCCACAAAAGAACTATGACATGAAAATAGGAAAATGTGCTCTCTCTCTCTCTCTCTCTCTCTCTCTCTCTCTCTCTCTCACACACACACACACACACACACACACACACACACACACACACACACAAATAAAGTACAAATATCTAAAGGAATTACTGAACATTTGTATTTCATTTACTATAGATCCTTCTCCATGTGTTATCTGAGAATCCCAGAAATCATTCTCAACGAAACAATGAAAAGTCTTGCTTCGGAATCCCAGATGACAACAGAGTGTGTGACTTCGACTCCCCCATCAGAGGTGGACAATGTTTGCTCACTGCCTTAGTGAAAGACATTTTGGGAACCTGGTACACATAAGTTCACTACTGTGGCAGTGACCTTGCAGAACAGACTATTGGTGGCCATTCAAGTAAAAAGCTTCTTTTCTTAAAATACTAGGTAGACTTTTCCCTGTCATGGTTATATCAGGAGACAAGCAGCTTTGGCTGCTTAGCAACAGCATCTTAAAATCTGGGTGCTCATCCTTCATCACTGGTCCAGGCTCTTTTCTTCTAAAGGAGCCTTAGTTTTATTTATTTTTTAAATTATTGTCTCGATTCTTCCATTAGTGCCATTTCTACCTATTAAAGATGTTACAAATTTTTCTCCTACTAAGAAGGTCTCTTAGGCCGAAGCCATATTTTTCTTCCTTTTCTTAATGATTAACTTTGTAGAATGCAAAGACTGAGAAGTAACAAAAGATGTTCTACCTGTCCCAGAGAAATATGTGTCTGTCCCCTTATTGGACATGTTACCTAAGAGGTTTTGTTTCATATTTGTCAATATGAAGAAGGTCAGCTCGGCCTCAGCAGGTCATGCATGGAACATGAATGTTTGCTAGTTGAAGAGCAGAGTTCTGACCTCAGGGAATGAAGAGGCTTAGGCCAGTAAGATGTGGATCTCAAAGTAACCTGAAGTCAGGTTAGTCCCAGCAGGACTGCTGTGAGCCAGTCTCTGCCTCTAGATGGCAAATCACCAGGCCTTCCATGTAGTGATTGCACGGGCTCATGGTTAAAAAGCCAGGGCCAGCATTTGAAGGGATTTCTGTCCACTTAAAAACTGATTTTTAATATGTTATTTCATGCACTATCATTTTCTGTTCTTGAAAAGAATATTTCAGCTGTCTGGAATGTTACAGTTCTACTAAGTAGTTCCTGTTATTCTTTTCCTGGGAGGGGGTATTTAATGTCTGTATTCTAATGACAAGAAAGAATAAATCTAATTTTATACTGTCAACAGCATCTACCTTTGTTCTAAATTTGCACCCTATGCTCCCCCCTCCCCCGAACAAAACCAAACAAACACACAGAGAAGCAAAAGCTTTAGTCTGTTTAAGGGAAGCTATTGAATACATTTTGTTTCCTTGGCTCTGTGCTAGGGGCAAAAATTGAGAACTGAATTTGGCTAATCCTCAGTCAAGAGAAGCTGTAGTGTAATGGTGGAGAAACGCATATTGCCATTCAACCCGCCCTAGACATCCCTCCACGTGGACACTTTGTCAGTTTCAACACTGCACACAGTAGGCACAAAGCCTACCCATGTACAGCTTAGAACTAATTATAAGTATGATGTGTGTTTTGGTGGGGGGTGGAGGAAGCAAATTTGAAGGGAGGAATGACCATTCATTTTGTGATAGTGGTGACAAGTGGAGACAGGACAGAGGAAATGAACAGAGAAAAATTCCAAAATGGCATAAAAAAAAAATCCTTTTTTTTTTTTTTTTTTCTTTTCTGGAATGAGTGTGGTATGTCCAAGCCCTCAGGGCTGGACCAGAAATCAGAAGTACAGGCAAACATTTTTTTTTTAAATGCATTTAGGTCAAAAGCATTATATCTCCCAGAATAGAAAAAAAAAAAAAAGTCCAAATATAAAACCTACTCGAGGCTAGCAGGAATTACCCAAGACTTAATCCAGGAGTCCTTTGAACATATTATTTTATATTTGTGACTTGGGGAACACCTGCCTTGATCCAAGAGTTCCTTGATACATGTTATTTTATATTAGTGGCTCAAACACAAACATTTGAAAGGGGAGAAAACCCAAGAAATTATGAATCATCTCCTTTCCGTGGTTCTTTAATGTTCAATATACTGCTACATATATGCCCTCAAAGGGATCCTTTTACCCCACAGTTTTTCACTCCTAACTTGCCACAACAGATCTATCTTTCCAGAACACAAAAAGTGGAGTATTAGTTTTGGTTGGTATCTGGAATGTAAGACTGTAAAAAAAAATCTTACCTATCTTAACAGGAGCAAAAATATTCTACACAGAGGCTCTCATGTTACCCCTCTCTCTGACTATGGACTATTCTAACAGTAGTACTCAAGAATGGAAATTCCCTGGAACCTTCATGATGGGGCAAGTTAAAAATAAATCCTGGTTCCAAGCAGAAGAGGAACTTTTCTTCCAGGAAAAGATCTCACAGTTTTGATAACTTGTCAGACCATATTGCAAGAGAGATGAGCGGAGACAGTGATGGATCAGTAATGGGTGGGACCACATCCTTGCTGCTTAGTTATGCATCCCTCTTGTCTTCTGTTTAGAATAGACTTGGGGGATCATCAGTGCATCTCTCGATCTATTTTTCCTAATGTGGCCGTGTTGAACGAACTTTCTTTACCTTTCACTTTTGCTTCTCTGATTGGTTTCTTGAAGAGGGGTGGCTGAGCCTGTCTGTGTAGGTTGCCAGGACTCAGACTCTGACTCCAACAGTTTTCAGTACCATTATTTCAATTATCAACTATGTTGTAGTAAGTTTTTCCCCCGACCGTTTTGGATCTGGGAGGTTTGCGACCTGGAGTTTATCTCGGCTTGTTCTGCTAACGTTCAGAGGTCACTTTCCTATGGAACCTGCATGTCCAGTTTATACAGCATACTATCAAACAGTCAATACCAGGACAGTTTCTTGTCCAGTGGCTAACTGTTGCCACAAAGTAAATTCCACATGAAGTTTCTTCAGTGCCCATCGTTTTCCTGAAATACATTGGTGCTGCCAGGAACAGACCTGTCTCACTATCCAGAAAAGTCTAAGTTCTTAAAATATTGTAAATGCCATATTCTGCATGTCTTTGAAGTGTTTGAAGACTACCTATCTAATTGAAATATATCTTTGTATACCTACAAAAACCTAACTAACATGACTATAAGTTTGCTTATCATACATGACTATTAATCTGCATTTCTCAATTACACATTACAATTTTAAATGAGTTACATCAGCATCATACCTTAATCAAGAGTAGAAAAATACATACAGCATAACAAAATTGACCTTAAGTTTGTATCAATAAACCAAAATCCACTTATCTTTTCTAATCATTCCTATATCATATCCTCCTCCCCCATTTTTTTTTAAAGAAATTGACTATGACCATTAACCATTTATAGTGAAAACAAACATTAATAAGTAATATTTTTGGGAAATTGGACAAAGCTCTCTTTCTTTTACTACTTCCTGCTGTCAAAGGACGATGACAATCTCATGGGGTTTTGAAGCTGGAACATCTTAACTGGCCTCTTGGAAGCTGAGAATGTTCATTCAGGTGATCTTGGCAGATGGAACCACATTTGCCTAGAACCAATCCACAGGTTTTGATCTTCTGTGGAGACAAAAGCAGAAACTCTTTTCCCAAGTAACATATTCTTATAAACAGATTTTAAAGTCAAGACATCTTTAAAATATAAGTATTGATTTAACTTAGCAGCCTTAGTAATCAATTGTCTCTCTGCAATTAGCTCATTAAAAGTTAAAAAATTAAAAGAACACACAACAAACATAATCCAGACTCTTTGTTTATCTGCCATCTTTACATGGCCTTTATCTTTATTCCTATTTCTCCTTTTTCAAGGGCTTTCTTTACCCTCTTTTTTTCTTTTTTTCTCTAAGTTAGTCACCCTCCGACCCCCAAGAGGAACAGACATGTAGAGGTACTGGCCAGCCACGGGCTGGGAGTCATGTGGTGGGCAAATCAATAGAAATGGGTTGAATTAAAATGAAAGAGCTAGCTAATAATGTGCTTAAGGTATGGGCCAAACAGTGTAAAAGATATAAGCGTGTGATTTCATTTCTTTGGGGGACAAAAGCCCCGGGTGTACAGACCAGGTTCCAAACTGCAGCCGCCGCACGCACCAGGTTACAAACTCCAGGTCGCAAACCTCCCAGACCCAAAACGGTCGGGGAAAAACTTACTACAACAGATGGCGTCCCTGGGTGGGCCCAAACAGTTCTTTATTTACATCATACAGAAAACATTCTACCACACAACAATACTCTCAGAATATAGAAAATGTACATGTTAATATATCAGACTTCAAATATACATGTTAATAACCCAGATTTCAAATGTCCACCTAATTATGGTTCTTTGACTTTTTAACTTTCTCTTTAAAATTTTATGTACATGTGTGTATTCATGATTGTGTGCATGCGTGTTTGTGTGTGTGTACCTTGTGTATTTAGGTATCTGAGGAAGCCAGAAGAGGGCGTCAGATCTCTTGAAATGGAAGTTACAAGTGGTTGTTAGCTGTTTGATGTCGGTGCTGGTAGGTCTTCTGCATGAATAGCAAGGGCTTTTAACCACTGAGCCATCCATCTCTCCAGCACCTTGCTTTGGCTAGTTATTTATCCTTTGTGTCTTATTTTAAGTTAGATTTACACATATCAAAATTTTACTCTTGGTGTTTAACAAGTCAGTGTCTAACCAAGTAAGAAGTTCTTAGGATACAAAAAACATCAAACAATCTTTACTTTAGGAAACCATTTCCCAAGCCCTATTTACACATGGGGCCATTTCAGCCTTTTTCAGACCCTCTAACCATCACAGTAGACCTTGGGATCTGCCCCTCCAATCATCATTCAGTATCTGTGGTTAGCTTTGACAGTCCCATCACACAAAACCAGGACCCATTGCAAACAAATATGCAGTGTTACCTGCTCTGGTTCAGAGCATCTGGGTTGCTGGGGTGTGGGTAAGATATAGATGCTGTGTTTATAACAGGTATCCCTAGTGAATCTGATGATCAGCTCATCCTAAAAATCAATTTTACTCATTTGATATTGGCTTTCCAATTCCTTATACCCTTAGTAAGCCTTTTTTATCTGAGACTGTCTTTTCCTGAACTGGATTACATTTTTTAAATTGAAAAACTTACATTTTTAAGATCTGGAATCTAAATACTATTTTTAGTCCCTAAAGTGATTTTTTTTGAATTCTTTGTTAAAGTTGTTATCTATCTCCTCTGGTAGCCTTTACTTTACAAGAAGATTATTCACCTTGGTGTGTGGACACATCTGTGCTGGGTCCCATTGGGGTATTTGTGATTTTTTTCACTGCTCACCCTGTTATGGTTGCTGGGGACCCTTGGATTATAGAAATGAAAAGAGATTCAGCAATCTCAATCCATGTTGACAAATTGTATACAGCTAAGGAATATAGCAGAACTTTTCTACAAAGCTGGGCCATGGTACGGCAGAGAGGACCCAAGTTTTTATGTCCTATATTCTGTCTAATCCCCTCTAAACTCCCAGAGATTATCAGGTGCACCAAAGATGATTCTGTCAAGATAGCTTAATACTGTAGGATTTGTGTATCTGTATCTCACAGCTAAGGTTTCTTCTGGAAGCATGATGCTCTGGCCCTTGGTCCATTACAATTGGTCTATTCCAATCAGCTCATCACTGACTTTCTCTAGCCATACCCTCCTTACAAAACACCTGGCTAGAAGGTGCTCAGCTTACAGCAAAGAGCTATATTCTGATTTGAATTAAAATAAAGCTCATGGGATGCCCAGGCCACCCTATTCACAGGAAAGTCCTATTGTTACTGAAATTTCCCACATGTGTTCCTCTGGTTTCTCCAGGTAAGAGTCTTTGGATATATCCTGTGCACACTCCACATAGACTTCAAAGAACACATAGTTCCTTAGACTGAATAATTGATTAATAGCAGAACATTATTGCTCTAGTTTATGAAGGCTGAGAAATCCAATACTGAAGTACCAGAAGATTCAATGTCTGGTGAGGCTCACAACCTTCTTAAAATTTTTTCGCATGTGCTTGTTGTATATCAGTCTGTACTTCAGATCAGAAGGATGTGGGATCCCTTGGATCTAGAGATGCATGCAGGTGGTAGTGAGCCCCTAGATGTGGATTCTGGGAACAGAACCTAAGTCCTCTGCAAGCAGTGTGAATTCTTAATTGCTGAACTTTCTCTCCCACCTCTAGGGTTCACATCATTAAATCAGTATTGTCCCAGGGCTGAAGGAGAAAATAAGACCTGTGTTTATAAGGATATTAGTCCCACTTGGGAGAGTAGGGCCTTCATATACTGCTCTCCCAAAGGTTCTAGCTTTCCTCACATCAGTTTCTTGGTGATTAGATTTCAGCATGTGCTTTGTGTGAGAGACACGAACATCTAGTCCTTAGCTTCCCCTATACCTTGCCTTACTTTCATTCTTTGAAAACAGAGGCAATAATAACCCCCACATAAAGCTAGCATTAAATTATATTTGCCACTGATTACACATGGTTTTTGTGCCAGGCACCTGGCTAAGTGTTCTACCAATGCACCAGGGCCCAGTAGGAGAATCTAAAGAATGCAGCATTTTGCCTGCACAGGTGGATGTTTCATCTGTGCCAGGTCTCTTCTGTTGTTCTTGGTTGCTGATCTCTGTGGAATGGATACCTTCTAGGATGGTTTTTGCAGCTTTGCTACCCCCACTGCAGGTTACGGGTTATAGGCTCCCTTGGATCTTGAGTTGATATCTTCATGAACTTGTTGATTGACTGTGAGCAGACCATAGGCTTCTAACTGGCAGTTCCATAGTTTGTCCCCTTGGCAACCACAGTTAGTTTAACATGTTTCTAAAGAGCCTAGCTGAAAGGTCCCTTCTTTTGCAAAGCTGCAGATAATCTCTCCCCTATGATAGAATTTTGCCGATATGTCTTATGAGCAATTCTGTTATATCTCATATTCAAATTACTTATTGGCATGACCTGTTTGTGCAATGGAAAACTACCTTTTTCTGTTCCAAATTCAGGACTGCCTACAATTTGTACTTTCAAATGTGCCCTATACACATAGGAGAATGTCCAAAGCAAATAAAAATTAGAGGAATTATTCTTCTCTTTCTCTAAGAGAAAAGCTTAAACCAATCAAATTAGGAATAAAATAAATGAGACAGCTTAGGGCACTGTACATCAGAGAGACTTTGACAGGTTATTTGGATATTCAAATGTGACATGACCTGCCTTGGGCATCTTGGCATATTCCTGCTGCCCCCACCTCCTTGTGTGTGTGTTTTTTATTTCTGTGTGGGTACACATGCACCTGCTCTTGTGAAGGTCCCCAAATCAATTTTATTTATTTTTTTCCTTCTTTATTTTGTATTTATCAAAAAAAAAACAGTATAAAGAATTTAAAATGCGGAAGAGTTAACAATAACTATACAGAGGATAAGAATCATAAGCATGGCTTATCAAGGGTGATAATGCAAATAAGATTGCTACACATATATTTACTTTGTGTTCAGCTTTCCCTCTGAATTTTTTTTTCCATCCCTGTATATCCTCATTCAAGGTCTCTTCCCCCTCCCACTGTTTTCCTATGTTATCCATCTTGGTTTTTGAACCAGGGTCACTCATGGGCCTGAGGTTTGCTGCTTCAACTAATCTGGCTTGCCAGTGAGTCCCAAGGCCTGTCTTTCCTCCCCAACACTACTGGTTGTACAAGCACATGCCAACACACTTGATTTTATAAAACAGTGGATTCTTATGACCCAACTCAGGTTCTCATATTTGTGTGGAGAAAGCTTTACCAGCTGTACCATCTCCTCAGCCCAAGAAATGCTTACTCAAGCAACTTGCATCAAGGGCAGGGTCCTGTGATGCAGTAATTCTGATAGTGTGGGAATAGAAAGTGGTCAAAAGAGGTATACCTCTGTGTTCACTGATGCTCTCTCTACTCAGCACAGCTGTTAGGGTTTCTATTGCTGCTATGAAACACCATGACCCAATTCAAGCTGGGAAGAAAGGATTTATTTTGATTATACCTCCACATTGCTGTTCATCACTGAAGGAATTCAGGACAGAAATAGAAACAAGACAGGGACCCAGAGGTGGAGCTGATGCAGATGCCATGAAGGGGTGCTGCTTACTGGCTTGCTCTTCATGGCTTGCTTGGCCTGCTTTCTTATAGAACAAACTCAGGGCCACCAGCCAGGAATGACACCACCTACAATGGGCAGGACTCTGCACTATCAATCACTAATTAAGAAAGTGTTCTATAGGCTTGCCTACATCTAGATCTCATGGAGGCATTTTCTCAGTTGAGGTTCTTTCCTCTCAGATAACTATAACTTGTGTCAAGTTGACATAAAACTAGCTAGCACAACAGCCATGTCACAGAACCAGCCTAGGTGTCTATCAACAGACAAATGAATTAAAAACAAAACAAAAATCAACTGCAATGGCACAGCTGGTAAAGCTTTCTCCACACAAATATTACACAATAAAGTTTTATTCAGCCATTAAAAAAATAAAGCTATATCATTTGTAGGAAATGGAGGATGTAAAGATTGTTATGTTGTTCAGCTAAATAAGTTATATCCAAAAGAACATAGATTGTATTGTTATCTCCTATAGTGGTATATTTTATATTTAATAAAGTCAGCCTGGAATATCAGAGAACAGAATCACCCACAGTCAAGCCATGAGGGTCAGAGAGTGGTAACTCATGCCTTTAATCCCACACAAGAATAACTGAGTGGTAACCTACACCTTTAACCCCTAACTCAGGAGACAGAGATCTTTCTGTGTTTCTGTAACTTCAAGGTCTAACAACCAAAAAGTAGTAACTCACACCTTTAATCCTGACTCTAGGATTATGATGCAGAGTTGAACCTGAAAGTGAAACAACTGGGTGAAGAAGATATTTAAGGCAGAATATTTCACCACAATCTCCCATGTGGACTCTAGTTTACAGAGTGTGAGGCATGCAGAGAAGGAAGGAACCATATGGGAACTGTACTACATGGGACCTGCAGAGTATTGGAACAGGGAATAAAAGGATTGAGGATAAATATGTGTAGAGCACACTGTGTGCAGGTAAGAAAAGTCCCAATGAATCACATTTTATTTTACAATGGATAAAGTAATAACAAAAAACAAAGCAAACAATAAACCTGGTACATGTCAAATCTCCTGGGCCAGTGCTGAGGACTCAGAGACTCTAGAGGAGAGTAAAGGGAATCCCAAGTCCCTAACCCTGATGAGTCACGTGTGCTGTGAAGTTCTCAGGCTATTGAACCATGGGCTTATTTATTACATCATCTCAAGCTGCCTTAACTTACACTGCCCTTGAAGGAATAAATGAGCTATAGCCCTAAATCACCGCGAGTACAATCCCATTTAGCACTTAAATATGGATGCATAATAAACCGACTGCTGGTGCCTCACCCATCCGTCTGTGGTCTGCATCAAAACAACTACTATCAATTAGAATTTCAAGTGGGGCAATGAAGTGGAGTAGTAGCTTTGAGGCAATATAGTGGGCTTTAAAAAACATTTGGAAAATTACATTGAATGCTTTGTTGTGGAAAAGAAGCAAAGAGAGAGAGAGAGAGGAGTAAAGCTGGGTGGGGAGGCTTCTGTGTGCTGGAGTGTTTCATCTTAGCATTCAACTAATGAATCTAATAGAAAGCATTTGTCTGTGTTTTCTGTTCAATCTACTGTGTATTTTTGTCTTTTTAAAGCAGTATGCAGGATTGCAAAATATAGATAGTCATTCCCTTACTGAACCAAGAGAGAATTAGAAAAGGCTGCTAATGGCTCCTGCACTTAGAAGTCTAATGTCTTCTTCCAGTGAGTTATGGATGGAGTGTCTGGAACTGCTTATGAATTCTGGATTATAGGTCCCCCTCCCATTTGCTTTTTCTAACTAAGAAACCTTCAACATGATATTAAAAAAGAAAACCATAAAACATTTTATCCTGTGGAAGAAATGACAGCCACATTTCAATTCAGTCTTCTCCCACCCACCCATTTTACATGTGCAAAAAAAAGTCATTCCTTTTTTTTGCACATGTAACAATGGCCTTGTTTTTCTAAGTGGTTGGTAATATCTGCAAGTAGGAAAGGCCTTCATTATCCAGGGCTCTTTGCTCCCTGGTAACACACCAGGAAATACCAGAGTGTTGTTATTTGAATTCTTTTTGTGCCCTGACTCCCACAAGAATTGAAAACCAACTTCACAGTCAAATGAGTAGCATTCTAAAGCTTAGGTGTGTATTTCATAAGACCCTCTCAAAGGCTATATAAGTGTGCATGTCTTTCCTAAAGACAGCAAGCTGAATTTTAATTGGATCTTGCTATCCCAAGAGACGACTCTGCCTTTACTCCAAGGCCATATATTATACAGCTGTAGTGTAAGTGGGACAGGAAGTCTGTGTTTCAGTTTAGTATTTGAAGGGTTAGCAGCTGGCACCCAAGTCATTTCAGCAACGTCTGAGTCTAACTGCATTTAACTTGAGTATCTGAAAAAACAAACAAACAAACAAAAATGCACTCATACACTCACATGTTTAAATAACTCACATGTCAAAATTACATAAACTTCCATGCTATTAAAAATACTTTGTTTTTTAAGAAATAAATCTCAAATGGGACTACTTCTAATTATTTTTTTTTCTCTCAACTCTACCTTGATCCTGTCAGATATTAAAAAAAATGAAGCAACGGAAAAACTTGAGATGGATGTGTGTGTGTGTGTGTACTGTATCCTTATCTGTGTGTATGTACTGTATGCTTATCTGTGTGTATGTCTGTTTGTGTATGAGTATGCATACTTATGTATGGGAGTATATAGTGTATATTTTGCGGGGTGTCTATGAGTATGTGAGCACATAGGTACATGTGTGTATAAGTGTGAATGTGTGTAGTATGTGTGTGTGCATGCTGTGCGTGCGTATATAGTATATGTGTGTATATGTGCACATGTGTGTGTATGTACAAAAATAAATATGTGGGTATATATAAGAGTATATGTATGAGAGTGTGTGTGTGTGTGTGTGCATTCATGTTAGTGTATATTAATGACTTGCTGACTGGAAGTAGATGGTGGGGATCATTTTTAATACAGAATGAAGTTTTAATCAGGAAGGTGGCAGGAGTATAGAACATCTTTAAGAACATCCCTGGGGCTGGTCTGTAGCTGCCCTCAGAAGCTGGCAGGGACCCTCCTCAGGAAAACATAAGACTTGCAGGATCTAATTCACCAACCCAGATAACTCAGCCATGTGTGCTTTGTTCTTTATGGTCTAAGCATCTGGACAAATGTCCTAAGGCAAATAGAGACTGCAGAACAATGTTAAAAATACTGCAAAAACATCTCAGAGCCCAAAAGAGTGAAATTCATCCTTTAAAACTGTAGAGGGGCCATGTTATGGGCCTGCTGTACCTACATGACGTTTATACATTATATGTAGTCAGGATTAGTTTTGTTACTGTTTTCTTTTTAAAGAAAATTTGGTAGCTATCTTTATCCATGTTTGAATATCTTAGAAATCTAATTTTGCTCTGAGTTTGTAGACAGAGCTGTGTATTTGGGACTAGGGAGTGGATAACAAATATGTCTCTTGGTTTTTCTGTGGCATGGTTTCTTAAATTATATTACATTAGGGAATTGAAGTCAGGACTCTGCAGACCAGTTGGAATGATAACATTTAATGGTTCTAAGTTTCAAGTGTTTTCTTTCTCCCTCTTTTGACATAAGACTCAAAGTCACTGTTGAGCATACATCTCCAAAACGTCAGCATTTTTCTACCATAACATAAGGGAGGACTTGGATTACATATTCAAACACATACTCTCTGGGTCTTAGATGAACTTCACCTTTCCTTAGTTTTTATTTAATTGTCTGTTCACTGAATTTGCTCATCTTTCTCTTATGCTTTGAATAGTAGCATCAGCTTCTAAGTTACCATCCTCAAAACCTTGGGGTTGTCTTCGATTGTCTCCTGTGTCTAACATGAAGTCCATCACACCGTGCTGCTGCGCTCCTCTGTGAAGGCTGGAGCCAATTTTTTACATACCAGAAGAGTTGCAACATTGGAAGGGAATTCATTTATGAGTTCACAAATTTCAAAGACTTGCTTTGAGGATCTGAAGGAGGATGTTTGCCATCCTCTCAGACAAAAACACATTTGCATTTTTCTGTGTGATCTCCAGGGATGTAAAGACCCAAGCATCCCAGATGAATATTCCAACTAAACCAAGCACTTCTCAAGGTGGAATTTCACCAAGTGTCAATCAGATAGGATGTGCTCAGCTTCCGGTGACTAGAAGGGATCAATGTCAGCACTTTTATTCTAGTGCTGTAGGAGATGAGGAAAGTTTTCCAAGTTATATAATGAATGAAAACTTCTTGGGACAGTGCTTTTATGAATGACACACCAGAAATGACTTTGGTGTCACCTATCCTTAGCTGATGTCTCTGTATTTGTTAGCCATTTTGACCTAATGTGGTGACATAACTTTTTCAGTGTTTTAGTCTGTAAAATAATAGATCTTTCTTCATTATGAGTTATCTTAACATGTGCTACATATGCAAAAGTGATATATATATATATAATTATCTGATTACTTGGAAAATTATGAAAGTAGCATCCTATAAAGAACAAAGTCTCCAAGCAGTTTATTAATATTAAATTATTGTGCTATTAATATTAATAATATTAAACCTGACTCTTCCCTCTTCAAAGTTGTGATATTACATTTTTGTGCTTAAATTATCTAACATTACCAGGTTTCTAAGGCATCACCATATCCTGATTGTGTCTGGATTGAAGAATCTTACTTAATCAAAGAAAAATGGTGTATTTCACCACACAGCTCTGAGTGACCAGAGTTCATCTGTTGATTCTTCCTCTGATCTAACAAGGGAGACAAACAAAAGAGAGAGAGAGAGAGAGAGAATGACATCAGTAAGAACTGAGTCATTCTGTGTGAACTCAGAGTGACCCAGTTGCCCAACTGATCCTTTCAGAGTCCCGTCATTGAGAAGAGAAGATTGAGAAATTAGAGAATGTACATTTTTTACAGAGCCAAGCAAAATTTGAAGTCTCTAGATGTATAATAGATCACCTCTTAGACTCAGAGAGCACATTCCAGATCATGGCTCTTTAACTCGTGGCTGAATCTCATTCTAAGGGCAGCTGTATGTTCTCTACAGAACATGGTGGTGGGGCCTATTGGGGTTTCTAGGAAATGTGTGGGTGGCCAGAGGTAAGGCTTCTTTCTTTCCTTAGGCCCTCCAATCTTCCACAAACTCAAGGAGAAGGAAACTAGACAGTCATTTCCTCTGAATGACCTGCCTTTAAAAGGAGACAGTAAAAAGGTCTGCAACAATATTATGCGTTATTTTTAAGCAGATGAAATTTTCAGAGGGTATGAAAGTGGGGGGGTGGGGGGAGAAATCAGTGCTAACATTCTCAACAGAGATCAGTCTATTTGGCTTTTACCTCCAGCTGTGGAGTCACATTTTCCAGGATAGATCATTCTGTGCAGAAGATGGGGGCTGTGGAGATCCCAGACAGGAATAAGAGGTAGTAGATTCCTGTGGACAAGGCTGCAGCCATTTTCTGCCTACACTTCAAGTATCTGCCTGCCACAGAATTCAGGGACTAGAACGTGTGATCTCCCTCAGAACCTGGCAAGGAGCTCCGCTAAGGAGCGTGTTATGCTCAGGGTCTCTGCCTCTCAGGGACCCCTTAGTTGAATCGAGATTAAGAACCCTGTTGCAATAAATAACTTAAGGCATCTTCTTGTCCCTGCCATCCACTAACAGAGAAGCATTTGAGAAGTTTTTCCATTCTTAGGTTTTATAAGAATCTGTCTTAAGTCATGGGACATATGAGATGTAGAGGGACAGATGTAGGGAAATTACTTTTTTAAAGAAGAGTTTTCTCATCTCTTGGGCCTGTAAGAACTCAATAGCAGGGTGAAAATCTGGCATCTCCACCTTCAAGCATCTGTCTCCTTCACTTTGGAAGAAGACACAGTGGTAGGTTACTATCCTTAACCTGTCCTCTTGTATCATCTGGAATTCTAGGAAGAAGAGCCCTCCTAGGACAATTCCTGACTGCTCAGATGAAGAATATTGTCCATGAGGCTGAGGCTGGATGAACAGATTAATGATTTAACAGTAGGATACCAGATACTTTGTATGTTCCTCATGAAGGTGCGGTAACCATCAGTGCATGGCTCTTATCTTTGTCTGAGATCTTTCTTAAAGGAAATGGCACATGTGCAGAGGCATATGGTTCTTGTTTCCTGGATAAGATGCAAAAATAAGCAAATCCCCCAAGTATATAAGCTTTTCTGTATCAATTAGCACATGGAATAAAGTAATGATCAAGTATTTAATACATAAAGTAAAGCTAATTCTTACAAAACAACAATAAATAATAATCTAGCAAATAAGGACTTTAGCTTTTCATTATATTAAAATACAGAAGAACTTGGCACATGGCATTAATGTCTTTCCACTGAGGAGACAGTCCTATCATATCATTTATACATATGTATACACACACAAACATACACTTTTTGTGTGTGTGTGTGGCCCCCCAAAAGAATAGCACTATTAGGAGATGTGGCTTTGTTGGAGTTGGTGTGACCTTGTTGCAGTAGATATGGTCTTCTTGAAGGAAGTGAGTCCCTGTGGAAGGAGGCTTTGAGGTCTCATATGTGCTTAAGCCTTACCCACTGTCTCAGACCTCTTCCTGTTGCCTAAGAGTCAAGATATAGGAATCTCAGCTCCTCCTCTAGCACCATGTCTGTCTATGCACCACCACACTCTAAGCCACCATGATGATAATGGACTGAACTTCTGAAACTGTAAGCTGCTACCTCAATTAAATGTTTTCTTTTATAAGAGTTGCAGTGGTCATGGTGTCTCTTCATAGCAATAGAAACCCTAATTTAACACACACACATACACAGACACACAAACACACACTGATTTTTTTTTTTTTTTGTCTTTGAGACAAAGTCATACTATGTAGCCCAGGCTAGCTTTCAACTCATGATTTTACTGACTCAGCCTACCCAGTATTGAGTTTCTAAGCATGGGCCTTTATGCCTGATTGGAAAAAAAAAAGAACAAATTTTATTAAATTGTGTGGTATAGGACAAATTATCTTCTATCTTTTGCTCTCCAATTCATAATTTAAGAAAAATACACTCAACTTCTGTCTTGTGTTTTCTTACTGCCATTGAATATATCACCTGCAGGCATAGCTTGTCAGAGAAGATGCCCTTGGCAAATGGCTCTTTGCCATTATGCTAACAGATAGACAGAGCAATGGCCCAGGGTGCTGGCTTTGTAGATGCCCTTGGCCTTGGAGTAATGATTCTATAGAATCCTCCCAGGGATCCTTCTTCCCTCAGGTGAAACTGTTCTGAGATGAACAACTTTTGATGGAGCGACTGTGAAGTCCTTCTGAGACGATCTGGTGCTGAACCAGTTGTTATGTTTTCCCTTCATTCATCCTATGAAATTTTGTTCATTGGATTTCAGAGATCTTAGACATTTGCACATCAGCAAAATACTTTCCTTCTCACCTCAGCCATTCCCAAGTGTTCTGAGATGGTCTGTCAGTGATAAACTTTCCCTGAGCGTAGCTACCCAGGCCCAGAAGATGATTGTCAGGATGAAGTTGTAAGAGATTCTCTTGTTAGGGTCTGAGAATCACTGAAGAAAGACCCTAGACTCAAATAGTATGCAAACACAAAGAGTGTTTATTCTGCAGAAATAGCCAGCATGCAGGGGTCGATCATCCACCTAAAATGGCAATGAATACCCAGGACAAATGCACATAGGCTTTTTTTTTTCTTTTTCTTTCTTTCTTCCTTTTTTTTTTTTTTTTTAACAAGGAACTTGGGAAATTCTAAGTATGGTGAGGTAATCTGTGTTCTAATTGATCAGTCAAGAAGCAGTTACATGAGGCACATGTTGATTGGATGGGCTAGTGATAGTTCTTCCCATTTTGGGCTTTTTAGTAATATAATGTTAGTAACAGCCATATCCTGTAACTTTGCTTCGTTCCTTACCTAGCCTCATAAGGCCAGGTTTGAAACTGTTTGGCTGATTGGCTAAACTTTGCTGCAGGACTTTCTGGACTCAGATTTAGGTCATTTTCTACAATGATATTCTGTGACTTAAGATGGAGTGACATTCTGGCCCCCTTAGTCTCTGTTTCCTCCCAGGTGAGGCCTTTGCTGACAGCATTTCCAGGTGCCAGTCATCATAACCTGTCTTACTTTATTGCTAAGACTGTGATAAACACTCCCACCAAAACCAATCCGGGAAGGAAAGAATGTATTTTATCTTTTACTTGTAGATTACTGTCTACTATTGAGGGAAGCCAAGGCAGGAACTGAAGCCAGTCAAGAACTGAGGCAGAGGCCATAGAGAGGTGCTGCTTATTGACCTATTTCTCTGTGGTTGGCTTGCTCAGCCTGCTTTCTTATACAACCCAAGAACACCCACCTATGTGTGATACCACCCACCATAGGATGGATCCTCCCACATCAATCAGGAAAATGCCACAGACATTCTTACAGGCCAGTCTGATGGAGGCAGTTCCTCAACTGTCGCAGATTAGCCTGTGTCAAGTGGACAGAGGAACTAATCGCCACCTGGGCCAGGCGTCAAGTGGACAGAGGGACTAACCGCCTCCTGGGCCAGGCATTCTCCCTTCTATTGGCCATATGTGCTGAATGTAAGGGCAAAGGGATTTTTAATTTTTTTTTTTTAATGTAAGAACTTATCAGTTTAATTCCCCTAAATGACACCCAGGAAAATATATCATTTGAATTTTAAAGTGAGCACAAAAGATTGAAAAGTCATAAAATATCTATCAATCGTCTTATTTGTTAGGATTCTGTTCTAGCCCCTGAAGCCATGCCCTACCCTGAGTTCTGAAGCAAGCTCCACTGAAGGATTC
Organism: Sigmodon hispidus; assembly: GCA_004025045.1. NCBI lineage: Eukaryota > Metazoa > Chordata > Mammalia > Rodentia > Cricetidae > Sigmodon > Sigmodon hispidus. The sequence continues at coordinate 100,831 of PVIH01003755.1, forward strand.
CCACTGCCAGGCCTTCTCTCTTTTGCCCTTCCTTCCCCTCACCCTGCCAGAGGGAGGCACTCTCAAACCCCCCCCCCTCTTCTCCCTCTTCTCTCTCTTCCTCTCTCCATGTATCTCTCTTTATTCATAACCAAGTCTTGCTACGTAGACCCCACCTAAGTGTCCTCCTCCTACAATGTCTCCTGCTGACCCCTCCCACTACATGTGGCATGAGGTCTCCACCCATAGCCATCCCCCAGCCACACTGGATAAACCTCGATATTAGATCATCTCACAGCATTATTTACTAAAAAAAAAAAAAAAAACAAAAACAAAAAAAAAACCAAAAAAACCATTAGTGTTAATTATGTGTGTTTGTATGTGCCTGTGTGGTGGTATATACACTTAAGTGCAGGAGGCCCTAGAGGCCAGAGGAAAGCATTGGGTTAGGATTAGGGTTAGAGTTAGGGGCTGTGAATTGTCTGATGTGAGTGCTTGAATCAAACAATCAAACTCAGCTCCTCTGATAGGAAGTACTATTAGCCATCATTTCTCTAGCCCCGCCTCCCCTTACATAAATAAAACAGAACTTGGGGCTGGCTATATGGTTCCATGGTTAAAGAATTTGTTTCTCAGAGGGTCTGGGTTCTGTTTTTAGCACTCACATGGTAGCTCACAAAAGGGACCCGGGCACTCTCTTTCAACCCCTAAAATATAGAAGTACTCACATAAAACACATGCACCCACACAAGCAAAACAGCCACACACATCAAGTAAAATTAATACATCTAAAGAAAGAAATTAAAAATCTTACTTAATCAAAGCCTTTTTTAGGTAATAACCTAACAGGTTCCATTGTGTCATTACTGGGCTAGCCACTGTGCAAGTTCTGTAGCGTGTAATGCAAGTATTTCCAGTGGAGACCTGGAAACTAACACAAGGCTGTTTGTGTCTCCTCTCCCCGGCTTCAAACTCTTCAAAGAAAAGAGTAAGGTACAGTTAGTTCATCCTGATTATTACCTGGGTTCACCACTGAGCAACCAAAGTGTTCCTGATGGACAGATGGCCCTGACAGTGAAAAGGGTGGGGATGGGAGAGAAATAACAAATACACATTGTTTTCTGTGTAAACAAATAGAAGGGCGGATGAAAGAAAAGGACTGCCCCTTCCCTTGAAGGAATCTGCTAGCTAGGTCAACACAGGTGCTCCTGTGCATGAGCCCTGGCAGGCTTGCCTCTCAGATAGCAAAACAACATTTTTTGCTGGTACACACTGGTTTCTACAACTTGACAACATTCTTGAGTGACAACCAGTAATGAAATGAGAAACGACTGGAGTGATGCTTGCTTTATTCTGGTTGAATTGCACATTCAGGGCAGTGTCTGGCCTCCCTTCTCCGCTGTGAAGAACTGAGCCCTGACACTTGGCTGTGGACCCCATGGGGAGTCATCATTTGAATGCTTGCTAGGGACTGGTGCCTGGTCCTGTCAGCTTTTGTTTACTTGTCTGCTTTGTGAAGATCGCAGCTGTTTCTTTCAGTAAAAAGCAGTAGGAGAATGGACCAGCCAATCTCCCGTTGCCCCTCCCCCAAATGTTAGCAGAGCCCAAACAGCTGTCTTTGCAAATTTCATCATTCAGGATTGGACTGGTTCTCCATCAGCAGGAACAGGAACGGAGTGCCTGTGTTCCTGGTTGTTGGCTGGCTCAGGTTGGCAGGTGGTACTGGACGGTACTATCCGGCCTCACTTGGTCAGCAAAGTCTGGGCTTAAAAAAAAAAAAAAAAAAAAAAAAAACATTTTGAGAACAAGGGAATGTTGACCACGCATCTTTCCTTTTTCATGCTTACAGGTCTGCAAGGTGATGGAGCTGAATCCACCCACTGGGAGAACTGGAAGGTCTTGTCTAGGACTTTAGAATTATTTTTGTCAGCTGAAGGTTTTGTTTTTTTCTCCAAACAAAATCTTAGAGTAGGGGTATTGAATGATAAATAACACAAACCTTCACAGAAAGGCGGGAACATTGATGAACTAGTGGGCTGGATATAAGAAAAGCAAATTCAATAGCAAATAAAATCAGTTCTGGAAACAGCAAGAGCAAAGACTGGAAAAAAAACGGATGCTCCCGGGGATTCCGCTGTCTGGTATACTGCAGCCCCGTCAGGCAGGGCCTCCCTCCTCCCTTAATCAATATTTATTAAGTGTTTGCTCATTCCTAGTTACTGTTTTAGACATGCATACGATCTCTGTTCTTATAGCAGTTAAACACAGGGAAGGAGAGATATAATAGAATATGGTCCTTGGTACGTTGTGATGTGTTCAAAGAAGAAAAGGAAACAGGGTAGAGTGTAGGGCCAGTTGAGAAGGGAGGTGAGACTCTCTCAGACCCACACGTTACAGGAGCTCATTAAACCAGAGGACTAAATGATGGAGAAGAAACGTACCACATGCAGATCCTCAGGTGACTATGGAGTGGTGTGAGTGGGTTATCCAGTTCTTCAGATAAAGATGGCTGGCTTGGCACCTAAACCATCTGGTGTTCAATATCCTCATTTACTTCAGTCATTCCTTATTTGTTTGTTTTGTTTATGGGTGTTTGTTTTTGATACAGGGTCTTTCTACGTAGTCCTAGCTGTCCTAAAACTCACTTTGTAGACCAGGCTGGCCTCAAACTCACAGAGATCCACCTGCCTCCTGAGTGCTGGATTAAAGGCAAACACCCGCCTCCCCACAGTCACCCAGCATAGACTCCTAGTTTGTTCACATCTCTCAAAGCCTTCAGGAACTTCTTCCACTGAAGCCTGAGGATGGCAGTGGTGGCTTCCTTGGTTCAGACAGGACCCTGTGCCACTGGACACAATAGGTAGTTCCATTTTAATTTGGTCTCTTTTGTCTGTCTTGGATGAGAATAGAGAATGGTGAAAATTATCATCCAAGGTCACACACTGAAAGGCTAGAAAGGGAACCAAGGACTCCACTGCCCATCTGGCTCTTTTAATTTTTATTAAAGCATATCAAAATAAAAACAATAAAACCAGTATGCATCTCTCATTTCCTTCCTCCATCCTGTCGAGTGGGGTTTGCAGTAGAAGTGATAGGAGGGAGGCTTCAATGACTGACAATGTCACGGAAGTAGAAGAAATTTCCAGTGAGTAACCTAAGGAAAACAGCTTTAATTTTTTATAAAGTTCTGTCCCAATTCACCTTGCCAATTTCTACATGAGAGTAGAATGCTTTGTTGCTTACAACATTTACATCTGCTCTGTGCTTTTTGAAATGAGTATGTTTTAACTCATTTGCCCCCACCCAGTAGACTAAATCCAACTACAGAGGAGTCTGGAATATGGCGAGAAGAAAAATCAAGTTACGAATAGAGAGAACAATAGCTCAAATCAGTTGTGGGGGACTGACTGCCTTAGGTCAGAAGAGAGTGTTGGTTGGTTTGTCGAATCTACACAGACGAAGCTGCTTGGTTATCTTTCACTTCTGTTCATTTTTGAGTCAAAAATGAAATCAATCCAGATCTGAGTAGAAAGTCTTTGGTCGTCTTTGGACTCAGAGGACAGAGTACAATGGTCGATCTTGCTAAGAGAAACAAGTCCTTGCTTTTGAGTCACTCTGACATCAGGCTCAGGTGGAGATGGCAGAGCTGCATGGCATTCTGGCTACACTTTGTGCCAGTCCTGGGTCCTTCTTCTTCGCCCTTTCTTTCTCAACACTGGCTGCAGCTGGCACCAGGCTGGCCTCTGCCTGTTTTAAAGGAATTTGATTTATGGACTGGCTCCAAGACAAAGTATGTATTCATCTTCCAGACCAGGTGCAGAATGCCCCTCTGCTGCTACCATGTGACACCTCCGCTCTTATTATTTCTCATGTACAAACAGAATTAATCTTTTACCAACACTTTGCTTGTTGTTTTTTAAACCACTAAGGGTTGAAGAATGGTTTACTTAAAAGCATAGGTTTTATATTTAGTTTGTCCTTTTGCTCAGTATTTATGGGAAACAGAACACTGTCCCATTCATTAAACTCTGGAACTGTCAGCTGACTGCTCCAAACCCCCATGTAACAGCAAAGGAAATCAATGCAGCTCCTTCCCAGGTGAGAAGAATTTCATCAGCCACTGCATCACCCATTTTGATTAAGCAATATGAAGGATGATAATTGTTAGATATTTGCCATAATTTATTTCTGGGTATTTATGCTTCACTGACAGACTCCATTTTAGAAATACCAAAACAATAGTGGTATCTAAGAAAACAAATTATAATGTTATATTATGTATCTTTTCATTAAGCTTATGGTGGAAATGGAACTTGACCTAAGTGTGGAACATGGATTCAAACCTCTGGAGAAATTCGCCTAGACCTTAAGTCTCTGTCTGATGCTAGCCCCTGCATCGACATGCAGTCCTGTCCTAAGCATGGTTTGTTGTCTGTTGCTTTCAAAACTGTGTTGTGTATGTGTGTGGTATATGTATACATGTGTGTGTCCAGGTGCCACAGTATGCCCATGGAGGCTAGTGGACAATATCCCTCATATTTTGCTTGAGACAGTCCTTTTGTGCTGCTGCATAAGCCAAGATGGATGGCCCATGAGCTCCAAGATTTGCCTGTACCCACCTTCCATTTCACCAGTGGAAAACTGGGATTGCTGGTTATCAGGTCTGGCTTGCTGTATGTTCCAGATAACCAAACCCAGGTCCCCATAGTTATGAGGCAAACAGTTTATTTTCATATCTCCAGTCTCTGTGGCTGTGACAAAGCACAAACTGAATCCAACTTCAGGGAGAAAAGATGTGTTGGTTTGAATGGAAATAATCCCCATAAATTCATGTTTGAAGCTTGGTCCCCAGTTGGGAAGGATTATGGGATGTGTTTGGGTAGGCTTGTCCCTGTTTGAATCAGGAGGTAACCTCTCAGCTTCTGCTCCAGCATGCCATGCCTGTCTGCATTCTGTCATGACGATAATGGACTGACCCTCTGAAACTGTAAGCATGCCCCCAATTAAATGCTTTCTTTTGTAAGAGTTGCATAGGTCATATTTGGTCTTTACAACAATGGATGACAAAACTATTTGTCTTACATGCTCATCATAGAAGTTAGGCAGGAAAAGCAGGAACCTGGAGGCAGGAACTAAAGCTTAGGCTATGAAGGAATGCTTCTATGTCACCCACTTGGCTTAATATTTTTTCTTATACTGAAATTTTTCCTTTGAAATTATAACACAATTACATTATTTATTCCTTCTCTTTCCTCCCTCCAAATCTTCCAGTGGATCCCTTCTTGCTCTCTATCCAATTCACAGTCTTTACCCCCATTACTTTTTATTACATGCTTTCTTTTACAACACAGGACCACTTGCCACTGAAGTGATCTGGGTCCTCCCACTTCAATTATTAATCAAGAAAGTGCCCCCACAGACTTGCCAATAGGCCAGTCTGATGGAGAAGGCATCTTGTTGGTTGAGGTTTTCTCTTCCTAGATAACTCTAGCTCATGTCAAGTTGTCAAAAAAACTAACTGGATGCGGTTGTCTTGCTATTTTCCATAGTGTACAGTTGCAAAACCAAACAACACAAGAGACAAACCTGTATTTTTTGACTCAGGCTTGTGTGAGTGAAGACTAAACCCAAAAGAAGACAATGAGTTCATGATCTGGCTACACATAATAGGCATGTAGTCCCAATTTTCACACCTGCCATATACAGATTAGATGTGGTGATTAGTTATGACATTGTCTGGAAATCTTGACCTTTAGTAAGTGATTGACAGGTGTTCACTAATTAAATCACCCATGGCTAACTTTCCATTGTAAGTCTATCTATGGAGTGATCATCTAATGTAGATAATGATAGTCTTTAATTTATAGGTCACATTGAGTCCATGACCTGTTTTGGTAAATAAAGTTTTATTGTAACACAATGGAGTGAGTGCTTATGTATCCCTTAATAACTTTGTTTGTTGAAATCCTAATTCCTTTGTGGTGATATTAGGAGCTGAACTCCTGGGAAGGAATTATTTGATGAGGGTGGAGCCCTCATGAATAGGATTAGTGTCCATATAAATGGGTTCCTGGGAGGTTTCTTATTTTCTTTCTTTTATGTGCAGATTACAAGAAGATAAGCTCCTATAACCCAGAAGAAACGCTCACCAGGCCACAGAGTCAGATCTAGGGTTTCCAACTTCCAGAATTATGAGAAATAAATTTCTGTTGTTCATGAGTCATCCAGTCATAATACTTCGTTACAGAAACCTAAAGAAAAACACATGCCTATGGATGTTTATCTACACGCTACATGCCATCTCTTTTACTCTGAGATATCAGAGTTGTGTAGTTGTGGCTAAGACTATATGAGATAAGAGTCTAACATACCTCTATCTGATCTTTTCCAGGACAAGATTGTTAATTCTTAGTAGATGTAGTAACTGCCTTTCTCATTAACATATCCTAATGAAGACCTAAAATAATCAATTCATAAGGAGGAAGAGTTGATCTGGCTCATGGCTTCCAGTATTTCATGGCTTCCTGTGGTAAGGTGGCCTTGTTTTGAGCTTGGATGAGGCAAAACATCTCAGTAGGCAGCAGCAGTAGACAAGACTGCTCATTTCATGGTGACATATTGCACAGATTCTAGTTAATATAATAAAAACCCAGAGCCAAATATTGAGGAAAAGCTGGAATATCAGAAAGAAGAAAAAGACTACAGTCAATTCTCACCCAGCCAGCTTCTCAGGTCAAACAGAGTAAATGCTGTCTTCAAGAGTCCTCAGCCTGACTGGTCACTTCTACAGAATGCCTGAATCTCTGCCTCCTCCTGTCTTAAATATCTTCTCCTCCCAGGTGTTTTACTCTGCCTCAAAACCCTAGAATTAGGATTTGGTGTGAGCTACTACTGCTTGGCTGTTAGGCCTTGAACTCACAGAAATACAGAAAGATGTCTGACTCCTGAGTGATAGGATTACAGGTGTGAGTCACCACTCTCTGACCCTCATGACTTGACTGTGGGTGATTCTGTTCTCTGATATTCCAGGCTGATTTTATTAAATATACAATATATCACCACAGTGGTGGGTAGTAAAAAGAGGGAGAGAAGAAAGGCCAGGCCTCTATATCCTCTTCAAGGGAATGCATCTAGTGATTTGACTTCTTTCTCTGGGCCTCATCTCCTTAAATTTAACCTACCTTCCATGGGTTGGTGACCAAGCCATTAGCATATAAACCATTGCAAGATCCAAGCCATAACTAGGGTCATTCAGATAGACAAACCTAACGAGGGTAAAAATGAACTTCTGCTGATGAGCTTTTGGAAAACCAGAGCTGACCCCGTGTGGCTTTTGTCTCCTTGCTACTACACTGACTATACTAAAAATCACTGTAAAAATGTTAGTATGTCTTGAATCAGGCATGGCAGTACACACCTTTAATCCCAGCACCCAGAGGCAGAGACAGGCTGATCTTTGTGAGTTAGATGCCAGTCTGGTTTATATAGTGAGTTCTAAGACAGCCAAGTCTACATAGTAAGACCTTGTCTCAAAAATAAATAAGTAAATAAATATGTCTCATCAGTCATTTCTATAAAGACAGACCTCTTATAAAGTTTAAGCAACTGAAATGGTGTCTGGGAGAGACTGTTATACATCAGAATTGCTTTCTCTTCTAGAAATGGACACACATCAGTGGGCATGTTTCATGAAATCCTCCCCCTTGCCTCCACTCAAGACAAAGAACTATTGACAAGTAACAATTGTTGAGGAGGGGAATTAGTTTTCCTAGGAATAAGCTCCCTTGCTTGTCTAATACAATGTGGTCAGACCGGAAATGATAGCCATACAAACAACAAGAAAGAACTCAGGAGATTGTATTCATATATATATATACACATGTGTATATATGCATACATAATATCACAATAATAATCAAAGAAAAAAGAGGCTATTAATTTTAGAGTGAGGAGCCATGAAGAGATTGCAGGGAACATTTCTGAGAGAGAATGGAGGTGGGAAATGGTGTAATTTTATTTTAGTTAAAAATATATTAAAAAATAAACTCATGCTACTGATGGTTTGGCAATTAGTTAATACTCCAATAATTATTTACAAAGTTCAGGAATGGGCTATTTAGACCAAAGGGGAAAAAGTACACATCTTTTGTTATGAAGGAAACTCAAACTAAAGGAATAGTATGAAATTGGATGTTTTTCAAGTTAATTACTTAGAGTTTACATAGTGAGATTTCTTTGTTGTGACTCAGGGTCATCATCAAGGTAATATATTTCAATGAGCCAAGAGAAAAAGTGATTTCTGAGACCACATAAGTCTCATAATTTTTATTTGAATTCACATTACATCGGCTGTTTCAGAGCCCCTCCATTTTGCTCCCTGTGATTGTGCATTTGTGCATACACCGAGCTCTTTCGTAACCTCCTCATGCTTCATTGTGAGAACATATTTGCCGAGTTATTAACAGCCTATGATTTGCTTCCTAATGATATGGTGGCACTTAATAGTCTCAGGGGGTCATTAGAAAGTGAACATCAGCAGAATGAGTTGTGACCTTCAGGATGTTCAGTCATCATTTCCCTGTCTGTGATCACACCATTCTGTCTATGTGAGGAAACATTAGTGACGACTCTCACTGTTGTAATCAAGATGTAACTTCAGAAAGGAGGGGTGTGTTCAGACTTTAAGTTAGAAGGGGTAACCCCATCTTATTGGGGTAAGGCTTGTCATGGGAACAGGAGGACTGCGGGTCACATATCCACAGTCCGGAAGCACAGGGTGAACACAAAATGAAGCTGGGGTCTTGCCTAGCCCAGTGGTCTGAACGAATCTCTCTCATCCGTGGTCCAGCAGCTGCTTATAAAATAAGTAAGCAGAGGCTTGTATTGATTACAAATAGTTTGGTCTGTGGTTCAGGCTTTTTGCTAGCTAGCTCTTGCATCTTGACTCAACCCATTTCTATGACTCTTTGTTTTGGCATGTGGTTCGTGGCTTACCTGTGTCCCATTATATCTTGCTCCCCCCCGATGGCTCGCAGCATCTTCCCTGACTCCACCTTTCTCTTCCCCCCTCTGCTTGGATTTCTCACATGGCTGTAAGCTGTCTTTCCATAGGCCAAAACAGCATCTTTATTAACCAATGGAAACAACATATATTCACAGTATACAGAAAGCTATTCCATATCATAAAGTTTTCCTTATTATAGAAATGCTTCCATTTAGAATATAAAGGCATGTGAGAATAAGATAGCACCTGAAAATTTGTGTAGAAATTTGGTCATGTGAGAAGTATGTGTTGAGTGCCTGTGATGTGTGTATTACAGGTTACATGACACTCATTGTGGATATGACAATGGTATTGGTGGAGCTGGAGAAGAGAGATAGGAATGGATAGGTGAAGTCACACAGGAAGAAAGGAAGCAATCATTACATAGTGGTAATGCAGGTTGGGAAGGAAGAGGTAGCTATAAGGGTTCTAGGGAAAGGCTGAGATGAGATGTCCCGGGAGCTGAAAAGAACATGGTGCTATTGGAGGACATGGAAGGAGCTAAGGTTACCGGTTCAGTGTGCACATGGAGCCTCCTAGGCAGCGTCAAAATAGCAGAAAAAATGAAGGTTTTATATATTTTTAGAATGAAAACACGCAGAACTAGCAAGATAGCTCAGTGGTTAAATTTGCTATTCACAATGAGAACTCAGATCCCTAGTACACAAATGAATGCCACATGTAGCTTATCATGGCTATATTCTCAGCTCTGGGGGTGAAAGTAGAAATGGGCAGATCCTGGAGGCTCATTGGCTTCCCAATCTAGCCAAAGCAATGATAGTCATATTCAATGAGTGACCCTGTCTCAAAACATAAAGAAGCAACGGAGGAAGGCATCTTGATGTTAGCCTCTGGCCTCCACACATGCACCACATAATTGGACACACCTGCACACACACATATGCACACAGGCACACAGCACACATATACACACACACAGGAAGGAAGAAAGGAAGGAAGGGAAATTTCACCACCATTTATCATGTGTTTGTGATGTACATGTACATGGTATGCGTATGGGCACATGTTTGTGAGTATGGGTATATGTGGAAGCCTGAGGTTGATGTTATGAATCATTCATCATTGCTCTTCTTCCTGACTTCATTGAGACAAGAAGGTATTTCAGTCAAACCCAGAGGTGGCTGGAATGGCCACTCATCCTAGCCAGTTTGCTCTAGGGACCTCCTCTCTCTAAAGCGAGAACTACAGCTGGGCTGCCATATCCATCTAGCATTTATGTCAGTTCTGAAACTCCAAATCTAAGTCCTCATGTGTGTGTGTCAAATGCATGAAGTGATGAGCTGAACCCCCAGAGCCTAGCTTCTCTTCTGCAAAGGAAGATTTAAACAAGGAATTTTCAATAGATGAACTTCGGATATCATTTTTGTGGGTTATTTGGGTTAACTACACTTGAGATATCTAAAGTAAAGACAGGTATGGTGTAGTGTGGATCTTAATAATGCACATACTACTACTAACATACATTATAATAATTACATAACAGTGCTACTAATGTATAAAAAGAGAGGTCATTTTACTTTTTTTGAGCTTAGAGTATTCCATAGATAGAGCTAAAAACATTTCAGCTTCTTTTTACATGCATTTCTGTCTCTGCAGAGACCCTAATATTCTCTCTCCCACTTAGAAAAGATGTCTGTCCTGCTTATTACATGAAAAAAAAAAAACAACAAAACCTTATGTGTGAACCCTTCATATTGCATTCTTGAGACACCACAAGACTCAACAAAAAAATAACATGGAAATATGCACATACAATAAAGACTTCTTTGAATGGTAATCTATAATGGTGTAAACTGACTTAGATAAGTTGACAGTCCTGGCTTCTGAAGTATGGTGTTTTGCAGATGATAACGTGTGCCACTAGCCCTGGGTGACATGATCAGCCTGTTGTCTCAGAAGGTATTCTAAGGGGGATTGATACTTAGAGAATCCTTAACAAAACTGATGAAATACCAATGATCACAATTCACATAATGTAGTTTGTCTTAATAAATCAGGCAAAAAAACAAGAGGTCAAGGTTTAATAACTCTTCAGAGCCAAGAAGACAACTGAGACCTTTTTGTTGTGGGTTATTCTGCTTTGAAGGGCTATATTTTGAAATATTGGACAATTGACACATCTTCTTAATGTCAATAACTATCAAACATGATCAATAGAAAAATGAATATCAAGTTCAATACTTTCCTCCTGCAATTTCACTGGTAAGTGGAAAAGCACTGATTGCTCAGAGCGTTAAGTTTCTGACACTGTAAAATCATTGTGGGGAACAGATTTCATTCTCTTTCATTAGCATAGTTTTCTGAGATCACCTGCTTGATGTCTTGGGAAAGAGGGATTAGAAACCAGGAGACTGCTTGCAAACTGAAGGCCAAGAGTGACCTTGAACATATCAGTTTGAATATATCAGTTAATCTCATTGAAAGGCAGCTCCTCACCCATAAAATGAAAAAGAAAATGTATTCTTTGTCTGGATTGTGAAGCCGGATGAAGACACATGGGTATCAGGGAACTATTTATCATTTGCTTTAAGCATGCATTTTCTTTCACAATATGAGATCATGAAATTTTTATGTTGTTACTGTAGCATGGTCAATGTTTATTCCTTCCAAACTGAGTCATCCATTTGGGGATTCATTAGGAGAATTCAAGGGACATCAACTCCTTAGGAAATGTGAAAATGAGGGGGTTGTTGGTGTACTGTTTCTTTTTAGTAATACTTAATCTCACACAAAAACAATCCCATATAAAAGTCCCCCCCCCCCCGCACACACACTGGTGAAGATTACTGTATGTGGCTTGAACTCTGACAAGGAGGAAAAGGTGATTAGCAGATGTCACCTGTTAGGTTGTTACATTGCTGTGGCCATGCCCCCATCTGCAGGGACTCGCTCCAAAGCTCCAAAGCTCCAAAGCCTCTGACGTGTGCCTACCCTTTAAAATCTCCAACCACATGGAATACTTCCTCTTTTTCTCTTCCTCTCTGCCCCCAACTCTCTTTCTCTCCCTCCTCTCTTCCCCTCCCACTCCTTAATAAACCTAATATGGCTCCCTTGGCAGAGTGATGATGAGTTCTTTCATGCGCGAAATACTAACACAGAGGAAAGGTCATTTGGTGCTCCAACTGGAAGATGGCCACCTAAAAGCCAAAGAAAGACTTCTCAGTAGGAACTAAACCCACTGGCACATTGATCTTAGCCTCTGGCTCCTAGAACTGCAAGATTAGACAGTGGTAAAAAGAATTTTATAGGCTCTGTGAATACCATACATAAAAATATCAAGACAGGGAAGTATGACATGGGCAAAGAAAAGTATGGAAGTGTTCAAACCACCTAGTCTACACTACTTCATTGTAACATCTCTCAAAAACTAACAGAAAGACAGAAGAAAGTTCAAGATAGGGGACTGAGAGGTGTATGGGGGAAATGATGGGGTGAGAGTTATGTTGTGAGGCCACTGGAAGGAATTAAGTTTTAATTTTGGTAAATGGGGAGCCATTGGAAGGATTGGAATAGATCACTAATATGGCCTCACTCTAGCCTTTATAGATACTGCGAGTTGATTATGGCAGGCTCATATTAAGGTAGTCACAACTGTCAACTCCATAGAAGAGAAAGGGCACAGAAGGCTGAAAAAGAGAAGGCTAGGAGTGTTTTCCCACTTCCATTTATAGCTGAGTTTGTAGATCTGGAAAGGTAAGTAACTTGCCTGGTGTGACACAATAATTGTAGAGCAATCACAGTGACAAGATGAGACATCGCTGCTCTTTCTGACTTTGTGCTGGAAGAGGAGAGCCTTTGATGTCTTGTGTTAAAAAGGCAGGTTTGCTGTCCTGATATTTTAGGAAGGCTGGGTTTCTCCCTTTGAAGAAATATTAACATGAATGAGTTGTAATGGCCATGGAATACATGATAATACTCAGCTGTTTACCCATGATTTCATAACTCAAGGACATGTAGCTGGAAAGACTCTCAGGAGCAAGTGGAAATTTTTCATGGTTCTGGTCACATCTGCTTCCACAGATGTCCTTCATGGCAGATCATTTCATTGGAGGGACAATTTTCAGAGATGATAATATGAAGGACTGACCTCTAAACTATTCTCCAGGATGCTAGCAGAATATCCTAGTAACAAAGAACTGACATTGTTTGTGTACATATAACGTATATGCACACTGAAAATATACATATATAGAAATAAACATGTAGATTAATAAAAATGCTTAATAATGTAAATGTGCTCAATAAAAATTCTACAAGCCTTTGAAATACTATGGTGTAGAGATCTGAGTGCAAATCACAATTACCACTCTTATGTAACTATGAACTTGGACCTATGGCTGAATTTCAGCAAGATCCAGTGTATTATTTAAAACAAAGGATAGTAATCAGAATAATTTTAACTAGCATCCAACTGTAGTCATTAAAATACTGGAAGATAGTTAAGACAATGCCCAGAACTCAGTAAATGGTGGTTTTTTATTAATATACATATGTGTGTGTATGTAGGTAGGTATTATTGTTTGTTTCTTTCACTTATTTTGGGTTTAATGTCTCTTTTGTCTGATTTTCTAATGAACCTAAGACAACTGACTTGAGATTCTCTCTCTCTTGTTTAAAGCCACCAGCTTTCTAAGCATTGACTCATGACACTGCCTTACTGTTGCTATGGTATGATTTCATTTCCATTAGAATCAGACTGTCTCCCATATCCTTGAGATCTCTTCTTTCCTACAGGGCAATTTCCAGGTATTTAGAGATTTTTTTTTTAAATATACATTTCTGTTACTGAATTTTTAATTTTTTTAATGTTTAGAGAATGTACCTTGCCAATCACCTTACTGAGAGGTGCTTAGAGTATAGAATATTATCTGTCCTATTGAATTACTCTTGGCAGTCAGTAAGAATAACCACCTCATCAGTGGCTGTGACACATTTTGTTAGGTAAACGTGGTTGATAGCATTGTTCAAATCTTCTTTATGTTCATGGATTCCCTCCTTTCATGATTGGTGTTTATGTGGCATGGCTATTGACATATTTTTGTTATTAGTTTTGTAAATTTATGATATATGTTTCATATATTAAGTGGTTGACTACTCCCTTTTTATCCAATTTAACAGTTTCTGAGAGTAAACACATAAATGTCTTTAGGTGTTGGTTTGATCCTAAACTGCCTCCCCACCCCGATAAATTTATGTTTTGAACAGCTGTAGTATTTTGAAGGTTGTGCAGGCTCTAAGGGGTGGGGTCAGAATTGGGCCATAAGTCACAGGGAACAGGCGTGGTTCCTGCCTACATCATCTTTATGCCAATCTATGGCAAGCAACGTGAACCTCTGCTCCCATTCATGAGGCCAGGAATAGAGGCTTTCAACACTGTGGCATTTCCATTATGATGAAAATACATTTTCTGGACAGAAATTTTTCTTTGATTTTTTTTGAAATTCCTGTTTGGGGGTAATGAGTCACCTCTTCTTTAGTCTGAAAGTAAATCTTCATTTAACTTGTTTTCTTAAAAAGATACTTTCACCTTATAAAGAAACTTGGTGGAAGGTTTTTGTTGTTTAGTAATTTAAACATTTCTTTCTATTGTGATTTGGATAGAACAGCTTTTGATAAGAAGAATGACCATGTTCTTATCTCTATCTGTGATGTCTACACCCCTTCCTGTTGTTGTTAAGGCTGTGTCTCTATTTTCTCCCAACTTTAGTATTTTTCTTGACTTCATTTCCAGGTATATTCTTCGATATACTGAATATATTGGCTCTTTCATGTCTTAGGATTTCTATTGTTGTGATAGAACACCATGACCAAAAGCAGCCCAGGGAGGAAGGGGTTTATTTCCTTTTAAACTTACAGGTAACAGTCCATTACCAAAGGAAGTCAGGGCAGGAAGTCAAGAGGGGCAGGAATCTGGAGCAGGAACTGAAGCAGATGTCATGGAGGGATGCTGTTTACTGGCTTACTTCCATGGTTTGCTCAGCCTGATTTCTTGCAGGGTCTAAGACCACCCACCAACGGGTGACACCGTCCCCATTAGACTGGGTCCTCTCAAATCAATCATTAATCAAGAAAATGCTCCCACAGATTTTTCCTACAGGCCAATCCTAGGGAAGCATTTTCTCAATTATCATTTCTTCTTTCTAGCTATATCTAAGTTAATGTAAAGTTGACAAAGCCAACCAGCACATTTGGATTTCTTGTTTCATCGAATTTTATATGTTTTGCTTTCTTTTTTTTTTTTTAAGTTTTCTGTTGTCCATATCTCCTGAAACTCCTCAGTTACATGGATGCTGGTACTATTGTTAGTGTTACTGTCTCATATTTTAATGATGCTTACGGTCTGGTCTTTTGGATTTTTAAGTTATATACTCATATTCACTGATGTTTTCTTTATGGTATCTAGTCAGGTACAAACCTCTGAGGAACATTTTATATTCAGTATATTTTTGGCCTACAGATACTTCTTAGTATTCTTCTATTTTTACCCTTTATTTTTATCATGCTCAGCTTTTGCTTAGCCTTTCTGAACATACAGGGGATCAATGCAATAAGGGTTTTACAGTGTTTGTCTGCTACCTTAATCATCTTGGCCTTTCCTCCTTTCTGTTCATTATTTCTTTCTACATTCATGAACTTGTTGTATTCCTTAAAATACATTAGCAATCTGCTGTTATTTGGTTTTAACACACAGGTGAGTTGCTTGGGGGCAGCTGGATCTTATCAGAAGTCTATTAGACATTTCAAACCTAGAAATATCTTACTCCCATTACTAAAATAGTGACCTTCTGAGGATTTGATATGATGTTTATTGAAATATAAAGCATTTTCCTCCTTGACCTTGGCATCATGAATGAAATTGTGTATACCCCAAGGAGTTGGTAATTCATCTTTTATATCATCTCACTCATGGGACTCCGAAAGCTGTTTCTACTCAACGGTTGCATCAGAACTCATCCTGTGACTTGAGAAGACTTTTCTGTTTCCTGAAGAGCTCTGTTTTTCTTTACTCTGGTACCCATCTCTCTAATCCTCACTTCCTTGATTTTTAAAACATCTGCCTCCATTTCCTCAACTCATTATGACTGGCAAGCCCTGAGTGCTCCCCCACCAACTTCCTACAAGCAGCCAACTGATTTTGAGTATGAGAACTTACCCTAGTTTGACTAGGACGTAACATTGAAAGACTTACGTTCTAGGAACACTCTAAGTAGCAAAAAAGGGTAACCTGGATGGTCCCCTCCCTCTTTATATCACATCATCATTTTCTTTTATTGGAGGGAATCACAGGACTGAACTGCCTTTGTTTCCACCCCTGAAATTTTATGTGTGTATGTGTGCATGCATTTGTGTACATATGGGTATGCATATAATTTTCATTTTTCTAATTATTACCAGTTAAGGATCTTACTCTATTTTTACTAAAAGTAGTCTGCTTTATTTTTAAGGCTATTTATTCTATGTGAAATATTAATTGTAGAAGACAGGAGTAAAAATGAAATGATCAAACAATTAATAACATTATTATTCTTAGATGATAGTGACCTAAATATAAATAACTGTCTTATACAAAGACAAGTATTTGAAAAATACATTGACCAAGTCAAGATCTAAAGTCACTTCCAATAGCTTGTATTTTAAGTTTTCCTAGAAGCCCACATTAAGGGACTTGACCACTCACAATATGCTTTTGGAAAGTGATGTCACTTTTGAGAAGTCTTGCAGTCTGATATGATGGTGTACTCAGAATCACAGCCCTTGGGAGGCTTGCAAAGGATAATTGTCTTAGTTCCGGTCTCTGTTGCTGAGATAAAACACCATGACCAAAAAGAAGCAAGTTTGATGGTGGTGAGGTTTAGTCTGCTCACACTTCCATATCACAAAGGAAGTCAGGGCAGGAACTCAAACAGGGAAGAAACCTTGAGGCAGGAGCTGATGCAGAGGCCACTAAGGATGCTGCTTACTGCTTTGCTCTCCATGGTTTGCTCAGCATGCTTTCTTATAAAACCCAGGACCACAATTTCTGAGATGGTACCACCACAACATGCAAGGCTCTTCCCCATCAATCATTAACTAAGAAAATGCCTTAGAGCTGGATCCTATGAAGGCATTTTTTTTCTTTCAATTCAAGGTTCCCTTCTTTCAGACAACTCTACTCAGAGTCTGTGTCTTTTCATAGGAATCAGATGTCAGGAGCCAAGGCACTCAATGTGCAGAAAACACATACTGAGCTCTCTAGGGAGTTTTATTGATGGGTTTTTCAGTGATTTGTATTTAAAAAGAAAGGCACTTATTTAAGTGGGGCTTGAGCATGAGGATGAATTTATAAAGCTTTTCAAAGAAAGGCTTACTCCAGCATCAAAGTTATTATTGCTAGAATGGAAGTCACCATATGATAACATAGATGACATTCTCATGACCTCCTACAGGTCCATTCCCAGTGAGCTATCACTTTGTTTTAGAATAAAGGGCCCCATGACAACAACATTGTTGGGAGCTCTTCCAATGCAACTAGATCAAAAGATACCCCATTGCAAATCCTTTTGCTCATAATTTAATATCCTCACTCTATAGTGGAATTTTTTTTAATGAGAAATGGAGCAGAAGGGAAGAAGAACCAGGGATTAGATAAGAACCAGAACAGGGTCTAACACGGATACTTACTCATGTTACTTATAATGCAAACAGCCTACAAAATAAGGGAGAACAAATCTCTGGAAGTTTGAGTTTTATGTTTCATTTATTAGTTTCATGTGGTGAGTTTTATGGTCTTTAGAATATGGACAGAGATTGTATTTCACTTTAAAAAGGAGTACTTTGCTCCATGCCCTGGTTCATGACCATCAGACAACAAATTAATTTTCCTATAAATACTTAAATGTACTTGTCCTCTGTCTTCTGTTGTGTTTGACTTATAACAATACACATTTTGTCCAACAAATGTCTGCTGTCGGCTGGTTCTTAGTGAACCCAAAAGGCATTGGTGTCCCCTGCTAGATGGTGAAGAACTGAGTGTGTTGAGAAAGAATAAAACCCGGGCCATATCAAGGGTTTGCTCTCTAATGCTTGTTCACAAATTAGCTGTGCATTTTATCATCTCAAAACTTAGGACTTCTGAAGTTCTTAAACTTTCTTGAAACAGCCTAATCCACAGCATCTGTGGATCATAGCTGTACACTGGAATATCCCAAGAAGCCTTCTACTTCCCCAGCACTCCGGCTGCAGCCATCTCTAATTCAATCAGAATATGTGTGCTTAGACCCATGTGTCAGTCTTGTGTATGTATCTGTGTATATACATGCATGTGTGTGTGTACATGTGGGAGCATGTATATTGCACATGCATTTCAACATCTGGTATCTTCCTCAGTCACCTCAGCATATTTTAATTTTTTGAAACTGGATCTCTCCCTGAATGCAGAGCTTGAGAATTCATTGAGAGCGGCTGGCCAATGAGCATTGGGAATCCTCCTGTATCTGTCATCCTTGTGCTAGGGTATACTTACTCATATCCTACTGTGCTGGCTAATTTTCCGTAAACTTGACACAAGCTAGAATAATCTGAGGAGCAGGGATACCTCAGTTGAGAGACTACCTTCTTAAGATCAGGCTGTAGGCAAACCTGTATAGCATTTTCTTAATTAGTGATTGAATGTGGGAGGGTGTAGTTGTAGGTTGTTACCATCCTAGGTTCTGGGTTCTAAAAGAAAGGAAGCTGAGCAAGCCATGGGAATCAAGTCAGTAAGTCGCCTCCATGGCCTCAGCATCAGTTCCTATCTCCAGGGTGCTGATCAGTTTGAGTTTCTGCCTTGACTTTCCTCGGTGGACTTTGATTCAGAATATGTAAGCCAAATAAACCCTGTCTTTCATCAAGTTGCTTTAGGCCATGCTGTCTCGTCATAACAAAAAAAAAAAAAAAAAAAAAAAAACTCTAAGAAAACCTCTATGTTTATCTTTTCACGTGGGTTCGAGGCATCCAAATCGAAGCCCTCAAGCTGATGCGGCAAACAGTTCACCTACTGAGCCTTCTCGCCAGGCCTGTGCACCGATGCTTTTTAAACAGTCAGGTATTCTATGCTGCTAATACCCTTTTGTTTAAATGAAACATCTTTTCATTATCATGAAACAATTACTAAACTCTTAGGAAACCCCATCTGTGAACACGTTATAGAGACACGGGAAGGGCGTTTGCTCAAACTATACGTTGTTTTTGCCTGTCCATTAATGCTTTATCAGTGGGATCTTCATTTAAAGAAAAAGGCATCTGGTGATAAAAATCTTCATGTTCAGCTTCTCCTGAAACTTGAGCAGTTCATGGCCCTGTTTCTGGCTTATCTGGGTGACAGGCAGCTGATACAGACTGATTTGGGGGGGGACTTCAGTGTTGGGGTTTCCTACAGGCCTCTCCCACTCGGGTCCTCATCCTTGTCCTGACAGGCAGTGCTCTGGACACCCATTATTGTCTAAGTTCACAGAAGACTTGTCAAGGCCCAGCTTCCTTTGTCTCTTCCATTTCTAAACACGGGAGCTTCCAGCGTGTGCCAAAGAGCCTCCTTTGATCTACCTCCGGGTTGTGCAGCAGGTTATCAGGTTCCTCTCCCCATTCTCTACCAGCCCATTTCCCCACCCCAGAGAGTTTGTTCTGTTCTTTTTCTATAAAAATGAAAACAAAGCCTGACTATACATCTATTCTCCAATGACTGTCACTCCTCAAGGCTGAGTGCCAGCTGCCTGATTTGTTTTCCATCCAGAGCTGAGTGTATATACAGAGAAAGCCAACAGCACAAGGCCATTCTGCTTTTGACCTTTCTAAGGCTGAATGCACAGCCAGTCAACATCAGAGTTGAAAATAGAACCCAGGACTTTCAAATCATTGTTCTGCTCACTGAGCTGTGCTTCTTCACGTAAGGACCTGGTTAAGCAACGTTCTGTTGTGCAAAAGCAGAAGTCAAATATACATATGAAGAACTGGACTAGATACAAGACTCACAAGGCCCCCACCCTTGGGAAAAATGGCTGTGTGGCATACAGGAGTATGATTTGTTTCTAGTCCGGGGCAATCTCAAAGCATGTTAAATCATTCATTTCTCCAATGTGTGGCATTTTGAAGGAGTTCTCAGAATGCCAAATATCAGGTGTTTGCTTGACAACCAACCAAAAGCAAATTATGAAAGTGCCTGGTCAGTATACAAAGGGGGTCAGGGACCTGGAATCAGTATGCCTGTGTAGCAAGTGCCATGGGAAAACCCCAGAAGTTTGATGGCAGGCCATTCTTTTTTGGGGGCTACTCATGCTGCCTATAGAGGGCAGATTGAAACTGTAGAGATGCCCCTAGGCAGCACTATCCTCATTTTAGAATGTGAGGCTGAGGCAAGAGGACCACGAGATTAAGACCAGCTTCACCTACATAGGCAGACCAAGACTATGGCCTAGACCTGCATTAAGGGAAGAAGATGAGAAAGGAGAGAGCAAGAAATCCTATGGGGATTGCCAAAATCTTGCAAGAGAGGAATTTTGAGATTAAACAGCAGAATTACGATCCAGAACACACACATGCAGGAGGCTACTTGTATGTCCAGAGAACAAAGAAAAACCTGAGGGTTTTATCACTAGAGAAATCTAAACATGGACATTCATAGTCATACTCAGAGCTTGCGGGAATGTCAACCTCTGATTGACAGGTGGGGCTGAGACTGCATAAATCTAGCTTTAACGTTGTAGTATGCAGTTTTGCTGTTAATGGTTAAGTAAATCAAGTCTTGACCATGTTCTTTTGAATTGTTTCTGGCAGAATGTACCAGGAGCAGACAATTCTGGTCTGAGGGTTTTCCTTTAATGCTCTTAGCACCCCACTCTGCTTTCATGGGGTGTAGTAGGAATTCTCACAGAAGACTGGGGGTGGCTGACATTTCTTTATATTTCTCAGGAGAGTTCAGACCCTTGTTCAAGGCTAACCTATGTGGAAGGCTTGTTAGGTTTCCAGGTCTTCCTGTATGTGATTTTCAGTGTGCTCTTGGAGAACAGAGCCTTTGTATACTGGCAGCTGTTATATCCATGGCCAGCTCATGGCCCCTCCCCAGGACATGGCGGGGTAGATTCCAGAACCCAAACCAGACCTGTGGTATGTGAACACTGGCTCTCCCACCTCACAGCTGTCAGACATCAGTTGAACAACTTTGTCTGTTCGCCTGTCAGACAGACATGACAACCTCAGACCTCAGTGAGTCAATTTCAATTGTTACTCATGAATTGCTTCAAAAGGCTCTGGGCCCAGACATTAGGCCTAGTTATAGGCAATCAATAAACTACTTATGAATGGAAAGATACTGAAGTTAGCAATCCAGAATAGGTGGAACACATCCCATGACTTACTTCCTCTCTTTCTTCCTTACAGTGGTCTGCTTTATATTCTTAAAGTAGCCACTTGAGACATCAATCCTAATTGCTCCATACCACAGATAAGAAAACTGAGGCATGGGGAGGGGATTGGGTAATTTACTTATATTTGCACACCAGGCATACATATGATGGAAAGGAAAAACTGGGAAGTCTATGGGCTGATATAGCATTTTCATCAATACTGTGCCAACTATGTGTTTATTTCCTAGGAAAATCATGTGGGAAGCTGCTCATGATGTTCCTCGTGTGCTTAGATACATTTGCTGATGCTTTGAAAGCAGCAAAAATTTAAAAGTACCTATGTGAGATGGTGGCAATGACTAATAAACACATGAGAAATCTTACTGTAGCCTCACTTAGCATATCAAAAGGTGTTAAAAATAATAATTAGCCCTGGGAATCAGGAGCAAGAACAACCAGTGGTTTTGACACACCTAAATGCAATTTGATATGTGTGTGTCGCCTCCTCAAAGTAACAGCTGTTTAAGAAATGAACAGAAGACCGGGTTGAAAATGAAAGCATCATGAACTCTTTCCTTTGCTAAAAAATCCTTAACTGTGAAGTGGTGTGTGTGTGTGTGTGTGTGTGTGTGTGTGTGTGTGTGTGTGTGTTATCCTGAATGTGAATGAGTACATACATACAAATATATTTCACATATTTTTGCATGTCTTTCAATAGCTTCTCTAACCATAAATAGGAATAGAAATGATGAACTGCAAATATCTTTTATTTCCTTCCTGGGAAATTTTGAAGATTATAAATGGACAACATATTTCTGATGGAGGAGGGGAAGCATAGATCTCAAATTCTGGATTCAGACCTTCACAGTTAAAAATGTACGTTAAATTTAGTTAGTTCCTTTCTGACTTTTGATTCCTCTCGCTTGTCCGATTTGTCCCCGTAAAATCATGATTAAATTGAAGGTGTATTTTCAAAGAAAAGCCAACTTCTAAACTCGAAGAAACACAAGGTACAGCCAGTAGCAGCAGCACTAACACAGACTAAAGCTGCCCCAGATGTGGAAGCCCCAGATGTGGTTTATCTTTGCAAGGGCTTACACACTGCAAGGCTGCGGGAAGTACATAAGCACATCCCTGCTTACTTTCTTCAATGTTCTGGTTCCTTCCAGCAAGAGGGGGGTGTGTGTGTCTATTTTATCAGCAACTCTGATCCTTGGGTTTCCCCTGCCAATGATGACAACATGGCAGAGTTAACAAGATGGTTTTGAAAACAAAATCATCTCAGTTTTTTGGCTATGAATCATCAGCACATACCTACAACAAGCCTGTGTGGAGCCAAGTCATTTCCCACCATCAGCCGAGATAAACAAGGGACCCTCTATATTCAAGTGGGAAAACAGCTAATCCATGGCCTGGGCAAGGATGAGGCAAAGGTTCACTCATGAATACCGAAACCATCTGGCAGTTTTAAAGATTTTAGTAAAAAGAGGTGAGTTCTTACAAAGAGAGGCTAGGAAGCAAGCAAAATTTGCCCTCTACAGGGTGGTGTCTTAGTCCTTGAGTTATGCATAAGATGAATCATATCACTTCTCAGGTTCCAGTTCTTCTATGACTGCTCTTCACTAGGCCTATAAAATCCATATGCCTGAGAGCTCAGAGCTTCACCCAGAATCCTATGATGTTCTACAAACTCATCTCAATTCTTCCGCTTGAAATTTGTTTCTCACATCTTCACTGGGAAGGCCATTTGTTAAGATTCAGCTCAAAGATCATTTTCCCTTAGGATCCTATAATACCCTATTAATTGGGGTAGTAACCTCTTCTTTGGATCCCCAAATGCCTAGGACTCCATCTATCCAGGGGACCCTTAAACTTGGTGAATACTGGTTTAAGAAAACTATCCAAGCAATGCATAGGCCCTTGGTCTTAGCTGGGGTGTATGCCTATATTTAGAGCACCCAATTGACTCCACTGTGTGGCTAATGCCTAGACCTCCAAAGCTTTATGTTCCTTTTGCCTGAGATTGAGTTTCTACAGAACTGGAATTACTTTGTGGAGATGTATATTCCCTCTGAGATTTTAAAACACCAAGCACTAGAAGGCATTCAGTAAGTAGCTTATGAATAATGAATGACTGACTGACTGAATGAATAAAACCTATACATCCAACTTCCCACTCACAGATCTTTAAAATCTCCTTTATAAGTCACATGGTTTTCTCAGGTTAGAAATTATGAAAAATATTAGAATTAGCGTGGCCTTTTGATGTTTGGAGAGAAAGGATATAGTTTAAAAGAAATGTCTGTGAAACCAAATAAAATACGGTCTGTAAAAAAATGTGAGAAATTTTTAAGTAATTAAGAGAATGTTCTGGAAAAAAATAGATGCATGAAATTGACACTAGCAAGAACTTTGGGGTATTCTGCAGCTGGAGATGGGAAGAAAAAAGAAAGCCCTACATGTCAGACATTGCCTCAGAAGAGATATGAAAGGTATTAGAGCCTGGAAGACACCTAGAGTCATCTTATGACCTATAGTAAGGGCTTAAAGGTAAGCTGGGCTGAGTCCGAGTCCAGCATGGGCGTCCTGACACCTAACTGTCTTGTCTGCTTTCTGAGTTTTTACTTTGGTGATCATGGCACAAGCTGAGTGATTTATGAACGTTTCCTATTTAATAGGCTTCTGAAATAGCCTTCCTTCTCCCCAGTTTTACCCTGCAGGGGAACTGAATGTGTGCTTCAAGTCATCTGCATTGATGCTTGTGGACTGTAGTCCACTCAAGTATAGGTTTCCGTATGGTTTGTCTGCTCAGACTGGTTTGCTTGCAGCAGCTGTGCTAGGAGCCTTGATACTGAGCAGCACATTTGAGCTGCTGGCTTTTCTCCAACCCTGTACAGTACTAAATTGCAGGACTAGGTAGACAACTGGGAAAGTTCTTTGGCTTTTGAGCTGTAGGCTCTAAGTTCAATTTGACCTGAGCTCAAATCCTGACTCTATTTTGCCAAATAAATACTTCTGGGGTCAAGGAAGGTTATACACTTGTCGTTTGCCTTCCTTATTCATGATGTTGACAAACAGTGGACCCTTCTTAGATTGTTTCTATGATCCAATTCCCTGTACATTGAGCTCAACACACCAGTGCAAAAAACATATACAATTAGAGATTTTCCTTTCCTCTGCTATTAGCTCATATTGAAAAGCCAGAACTTTAAAGGCAGCTCATGAGTTTTGTGGAGACTAATCATCTGACCTTGTTGTAAATTTTATAACACCTCTGGATTTTTGACAGGTGAAAATTATATATATATATATATATATATATATATATATATATATATATATATATATATTCCTACAATCTCTCTTTCTTAGGCTGTGTTTTCCGATAGCTAGTTCAGACTAGCATTTTCTAAATCACGAAAGAGAAGGTGTCAGTTACATTTATAAATGATCTTATTCAAGAATTCGGTTACACAGCCCTTATCTCTCTTTCAAAAGAAAGATACATGTCATGAAAAGGACTCCAGAGGAGGTGAGAGCAGTCAGCCATGCCTGACCTCGGTGCATTTGCTTATCCAAAGTGGTCCTGTTTTGCTCTTAGTGAGAGTGAGCCAGAGGCCCATGGCATCTACACTCAGACCTTGTCTATCTATGTTTAGTTTTGGCCAATTTATAAGCAAGTAAATTGACTTGCCTGAAGATTAAATGTATATATATTTTATATTTATATATATATATAAAATAATAGATCCATCACAGAACTGGTCTTCTATTCCTCTCTCTCTTTTACATTTGTGATACAAGATTACAGTAATGACTGCTTTTCATCACCGACTTACTCCCACAGACCATCTCCCTTTATAAATGCACATGGTTCTTTTTCTTATAGTTCTTATTCATCTTATCCATGGAAATTAGGTCTTTGCTAATATGTTAAGAGTGTCAGCTTCCTGTTGGACTATTTTTCTTGCTGGCCCAAAGGCTTCCTGTGAATGACACCAGTTCATCGTTACCTTGCTGTCTTTTCTTGGAAAAGAATTGCCTATTAGTTTTACATGACCCCAAACACTAAGAAAATTTGCTCTAAGAACTGGGTAGGGAGACATGTTTGACTTCTTGGTTAGGCCTCAATGCCTACTTTTATCATTATTGTTCTTTATAAATACAGAGTAAAATGAGAGAGAGAAGTGGAGAGAGAAGGAAGAGAAGCAGCTGGAGGGAGAATATTTCTTTTTTCAAAATAAGAGCATTAATATCAGTCTTCCTTCTTAGTAACATTATTTAAAACTTATTATCCTTCAAAGCTCTTCCTCCAGTGACTATCACATTGAATTTGAAGGCTTTGACATGTGAATTTGTAAAGAACACATAGAGAAATAATAGTGCAAAGATGCAATGCTTAGCACATTCTTCCATATTTCCCTGTGTTAAAATAATCATACAGTCAAGCTAATTTCTTTTTAAAATCTTTTACCACCCTTCACTGTAAGTCTTTTTGAAAAAGATGTGTTTATTTATTATGTATACAGTGTTCTGTGTGCATGCCTGCAGACCAGGAGAGGCTCCAGATCTCATCACAGTTGGCTGTTAGCCACCATATGGTTGTTGGGAATTGAACTCAGGACCCCTGGCAGAGCAGTCAGTGCTCTTGACCTCTGAGCCTTCTCTCCAGCCCCTAGCATAAGTCTTAACGCCTTTTTATAACCAAGAAAATTGAGGCTCAGAGATGTTAGGAAATTTCCCAAAGTCTTCTAGGTATTTACTTACAGAACTTGCACTGTGATATTGTGAAGATTTACTTACAGAAATCCTTTCAAAAATAATTTCTATATTATAATTACCCCATTTTTCCTTCCCTTTCCTATTTTCAAACCTTCCCATGTACCCCTGCTTGCTCCTGTTCAAATTCATGGCCTCTTTTTTTTAATTGTTATACATATATCTGTATATATATTTACACATATACACATATATTATTTCTAAGTACATAAACATAACCATATCAGTCTATATAATGTTACTCATATGTATATGTTTTAGGACTATGCAGATAATCAGTTGATGTGCTCTTCCCTGGACAAGACTGGACATCCCTGAAAAGTCAGTTTACAATAAGCGAGGAGCATACCTCTTGCAGGGGACCTTGTGTAGGCAATGAGATAATACTTATGAAATGTGTGTTGCACACACAGGACAATAGTTTAGTCAGTGACATTCATTGTTATTACATCTCAAGTCGTGTCTGACTTCCACATTTCCAGGTGGACTGGAAAATAGGCTCAAAGCCTCCTTGATACAGGGGTAGGAGCTATTTCATTCTTTATTTCCAAAGGCATTAGGGGAGTCTCTCCTTGAAGCCTTCAAGTGTAGAATAGTCCATTTGGACAAACTTGCCAATGGAGGTTTCTCCGGGTCTTAGGAGAACCTCATTTTTTCAATCACTAAAGACACATTTAAGAATTCCTGGAAGTATAGAAGTTAAATCCCTATTGCTGAAGATCCCATGAACTCCAGACACAGGGTCCAGACACCCCTGATTTGAGTTTAGCCTAAAAGCCTTCTCCCTGAGGACTAGGTTTCAAGGTACAAGAAGATACCATGCAAGCTTCCAAAGAAAGAGAGCAACCAATTATCCTATCATGCTGTGACACCTATGAACCACAATGGTCAGCATGATGCAATAACCCTAAAGGTGTAGCAAGTGACATACTTACCTTTAAGGTAAACAACAGATCTCTGATTGGACTTAGGCATGATTGACAAAAGAGAAATCATGCCTGGTTCCAGAAACCAAGCCAACTGCCTGGGGCAAGTGAAAGCCATGGGTTTTGGAGAAGAACCTACAGCCACCACTTTAACTAAACCTGCACAGTCACTAACTATAGTTTAAATACTTGTCTTTATACCCACAAATAGTGCAGTCCTCATTCTTCATCAAGGAAGCTTCTCTTTGCAGCAGACAGAGACAGCAGATCAAAAGGCAGAGTTGTGGAGGCCTATTCCAATGATACATCTAGAACACAAGTCCTACACCTAAGGCTTACAGATCGTTTTGGAAGAGGGAATGGGAAAGAATGGGAAGTTTGTTATGATATTATATCTCTTTGATATGTCAGAAGCCACACCCATGAAGTCTCACCAATATGTCAGTCTGAACAGGAGCTGAAAAAGGATGATTCCAATGGACAAGGAAAGAGGAGAATTCCAGAGGCCTCCACCCCAGACAGGGAACTACAGACATCCAAGAAAAGTGAAAGTAAAAGACTTTTTACTTTCTTGGAAGTTGGAAATCTGGATATATAAATAAGGCACATTGGTAGACAATGTGTTTGTATTCCAGGACAGAAGAAGATTTCAAGACATTTATTCTTTCTTTCCATTGGGTCAGTCCTTCAACTCAGCAGCTTGAAGAACTTGTGGGGTCCACCCCGGGCATACAAAATGGCCACCACTGGCCATCAGTTATAGAGAAAGCCTACCCTGTTTCCACTGAAATGACCGTCATTAAAAACAGAAATTAAGATGCATAAGGGAAAGTCCCTCTTGCAAATGAGATTATTTCAACAATGAAACATCCTCAGTAATCAGTGAAGAGAGCTGAGGAGATCTCAGCAATGGAGGAAGTGAGAAACATGCTCTCCAGAAGTCCCTTCACTGGAGACATTTCCCTGAAATGTCAATTATTGTTTAGTTTAATAAATTCAAAGTGAATGAGGAATAATATCTACTAAGGGGGATTGATGGGAAGAAAGAGAATTGCCAACAATTATTCGTTTTAAGTTGAATACTATGTGAAGAAGCCAAATCCATCAGGTTATCATGGAGGGAATATATGTAAATACTGACCCAGTTCAGTTCTGTTGGCCACCAATAGGTTGACATTTTTTTTTTAGTAGTGAATTCCACTGCTTACTGAAAGCTGACCATGACAGCAGGCTGTTTTCTGGGAAATGAGTAAGTTTAAATTATATAATGACCTGATATCAGCAGACTTGAGAAATATATATATGATGTGAATCATAGTTGGCAAGAGCCCTGCCCACTCATGTTGCAGCTGCATGAGATAAAAGGTAGCAACATATTCCCTGGAGTAATATAGAATAAACCAAAAGTTTGTGTTTTTTCAAGACTCGTGTTGAAGCCACAGTCCCCAGAGTGATAGCATTTGCAGTTTGAAAATAATTAAATTTAGATGAGGTTATGAGAATAAGACATTCATCGTAGAATTATTATCCATAGAGGAAGAGAGGGACCTGATCCTCTTCCTCCTCTTCCCCTGATCCTCCACCTCCTCTCCCTCTTTCTCCTGTCCTTCTCCCCTTGGCCTCCTCCCCCTTCTCCTTGGCTTCCCCCTCCTCTTCCTCCTCCTGCTCCTTCCCTTCCTCCTTCATCCTCCACACCCCCATACAGGGCTGCAAGGAGTCTAGGGGCTGTACATGAGAGCCTCCATCTTGAACTTTCTAGTTCCATAACTGTGAGACATAAATATATACATAAATATATGTTGTTTAAGCCACAAACATTTGCAGTAATTTGCTATGAAACCCTGAGCTGAATAAGACAAAAGTGGCCTTAAGTATTTTCTAGCCTGAATTAGACAGGGTTCTATAGAGGAAAAGATTCAATGAAGTACGTGTGTGTGTGTGTGTGTGTGTGTGTGTGTGTGTGTGTGTGTGTGTGTGAGAGAGAGAGAGAGAGAGAGAGAGAGAGAGAGACTGTGTGTGTATGTGAGAGATGTGAGAATGTGTTGTGTGAGAGTGTGTGAGTGTGTGTGAGAGTGTGTATGTATGAGTGTGTGTGTGTGAGAGTGTATGTATGAGAGGGTGTGTGTGTATGAGTGTGTGAGTATGTATGAGAGTGTGTGTTAGAGAAAGTGTGTGTATGTGTATGAGAGTGTATATGAGGGAGTATGTCTGTGAGAGTGTGTGTGAGAGAGACAGATGGACAGACACTGAGAGACAGACCAAGACAGACACACAGAGAGACAGACAGACAGACACTGAGAGAAAGACAGACTGAGACAGACAAAGAAACATACAAAGAGACAGACAGAAAGAAACAGAGAGACAGAGAGAACATGATGTTGGTATTGTACCATTTCCAATTCACTATTTTTTTTTAAAAGGAAAGTAATTCTTTGGAAGAGGCAGCTTTATAGAATTTCTGCGTATTCAGAACTCTTGTGTAATCTACTGAGACAGCACTTGCAATCTTCACAAGAATGTTTTGGACATATATTCTATACCAGATATTAGACACTGGGCTCAGAAATAGAAAAGTTTTGTTTTGTGCAGGCCAGTTAATACCCTGGGCTTTCTACAGATGAGAAAGTTGCCCCAGAGTTTCAGGAAGCACTGAAGGCTGCAGAGCTGCACAGCAATAAGGCAGCGGCTTGAAGCCACAGTCCAGGCTTGCAGCCTGTGTGCTCTTGTCCACTGGACAGGCAGGTTGTGCCAGCACACACTGGTGATGTGCTTCTGTTTTTCCCGCTGTCAATATTTTTTTATCTGAAAACATTTAGCACCATTGTAAGTTGTTCTTTGGGGCTTTGCCATCTACACTAACTTACTGGATGCAACTAAACAATGACACCTTCATCTCTTCAATCATGTGGCCAGCACCTCTGAAAGACAGACGAGTCCTACCGGTATCACCAATGTCCCTACCAAGATAAAAGGCTGTGCCTGTTACATCCTCTGTGGCCAATGTGTGGTAGGTCTGACTATTGCTTTGTAAGTTTCTGGCTCTGTGAGGTCAGAAACTTTGAAGTTGCAATTGTTTCCTCCAGCAGGATGGTCTGATCTGGGGTAGGAAGATAATCATATATAAGAGGCAACGTGTCATGTTTCCCTGGTAACAACTCTTATGAAGGAAAGCCTATGGTGACCTCATCAACTATGGACATGGGGCAAGAGGGGAAGCTGGGATAGATAATAAGGCACATGTGCAGGCAGTCTTAAAGGCTGAAGCTGAACTTCTGTAATGGCTCTGCCTAGTACAGCATCCCATTATACTGCACTGGAACATAAAACAGCTGTTCCTAGGTGGGTTTCGTGCCTTGATCCTAAAAAACAAGCCAACATTTACACCATCCTTCGTAAAGTAAGAAGTGAGAGATGTAGGTAAATCTTTGAGTAGAACAAACTTCTCAGGTTTTTCTGAGTCAACTTCCAGACTAGCTGCTTTGTATAGCATTTGAGCAAGGGGCCCAATTTTAAGTGGAAGATCCCTCTGAATGCCTCCCAACACCAAGGCCCAATGAGTCAATGAGTAACTTCTAAATTATTGCTCACGACTTCCATTCTGCCTCAAAAGCAACACATCTGTTCGGCCCTCTTTCCCCTTGACCCAGTTGGCTACAGCCAAGGGGATGTCCTGCTTTCAGACACAGTAGATGACAAGGACAATATATTTGCTCACTTTCTTTTTATTTATAAAATAAAGTCTTTTTTATCCGTGTATCCCCTTTCTCCCCTCCCTTCCTGCTCCTAATCCCTCCCAGTCAGCCTTCAGCCTCCTTCCCCCCCTCCCCCAGTCCCTCCCCAGAAAGGGCAAGAAGTCCCAAGGTGGATCAGCTCAGCATCCACTCCAGGCAAATCCAATTTCCTCATTCCAATATCAAGACTGGGTTAGGTGTTCCTCTGGAGGGAATGGGCTCTGAATGGGCAGTCCACACAGAGAAACACAGTCTGATCCCTCCCCTCGAGGCTCCACATACTGCCCATGTCAGTGAACAGTTACCTATCTGTGGAGGGCCTAGTCCCTTTTCTTGAAGGCTCCCCAGTGGCTGTTCTTGATTCAGTGAGCTCCTCAGAGCTCCAGCCAGCCATCACTGTGAGAATTTTCTTCATAAGCCCTATCCCCTGCTTATGTTGACTCCCTTCCTCCGCTCTCAACTGGACCAGTTTCACTTTTTATTTTTAACTTCTCTCATTTCAAATAAGTGACTCTGCCTGCATATACTAGTCTGACCTCTGCTTGTACAAAGCTTTGCCCTCCACTCCTCCTGTATGACCTGGACATACTTCTAACGGCAATGTGTGGCTTCTCTTCTGAGCTCTGCAATCCTGTTCACAGCACCATTAGCTAAACCTGTGCACTGGTCATCATGTGTAACGTCAACTGCCAACTGGTGGTGTCTAGAGTCACTCAGAAAACAAGCTTCTGAGCATGCCTGTGAGTCCTGGGATCAGTTAGCTGAGGTGAGAAGACTTGTCTGTGATGGACAGGCCCATTCCATAGGCTGGAAGAGTGGGCAAAGTAACCTCAGGATTCATGTCTCTGTGATTCCTGACTGAGGACAAAATGTGATCAGGTGCCATGACTTCCCCACAGCCATGGGCGAGACTCCCAAAGTGTGAGCTAAAACAAACCCTTTCCTTTCTGAATTGCTTTTGTCAGACTGTTTTGTCACAATGTCCAGACAAGTCACTAATATACCAGTTGACGGGGTAAGCATATCCAGGAAGATTGGTGGGATCAATTCTTCTTAAAGCGGTGTTTTAATGGTAGATATGATATAGCTAGACAGAAAGCAAGAACAGCAGCCCTGCAGGGGCTGAGCATATAGTTCAATGGTAGGGAGTGAACTAGCATGCACAAGGCCCTGGGTTCGGTTCCCAACAAAATAAATAACAGCCATGAGGTATGAGCCTTCTAAAAACTATTTGTATGAAGTTGTGAAAACAATGGCCTTTTAGAGTCCCATTAATCTTTTTCTCACTACATGTTACTGTTTGTTTGTTTTTTTTACAAAACTTAGAGTACCATGTACATCCACTAGGAAGATTTTAGAAATGAATACACCTTTAGATTTCATGAAACATTTATCTAGCTTTCTCAAAAAAAAAAAAATATGTCCAAGATAATTTGAGACATTGGCCAAGACCCTTCAAAGAGCTTTTGCTCAGAATCTGAGTCCTTATGGCTCAGGTGGGTTCCTACTGCACCCACGTGAGCTTAATAATTTCTTTTTCTTCATTGAATATTTTCACAAGCTTGCTTGCTGGTACTCAAGGAAGAAAGTGTTTTGTAGGTCATTAAATGAAATAACAAAAACAAAACAAAAAGCCATCTCTTCTTTTGAATTTTCCCCAAATGCTTTGAATGGATTTCCCTGGCATTATTGAGTGGATGAGTTTATGTCATAATAATTCACTTTTAGTAGCCTCATTTACATTAGCTATCACTTTGAAGAGCTATAGTTCAGGCTGAGAATTTCCCAGGAGAAATTGCTCTTGGAAGTAATCATTGTGAATGAATTTTCATCACTTGGTATTATCATTTTATGTTGTTCTGTCCCATTCTTTCTTTTTGTTCCTAATAAATTTAAACACAATGAGGAGTTTTGTTATGATGTCATTTTGTTTAGAAAATTTAGCCTTATTAATCATAACAGTTGGTCTATAGAGCCAATGTGCTGTATACAAACACATACAACATACACACTAAGTTGGTAAAATGCAAAATGCATTTTGTCTTCTTATGGGGAATATTGTTTTAATTTCTGCTAGTCTATATTGTCTCACAAGAATTTGATTTTCATGTAAGTTAACTCATGCACGGAATATGTTTAAGTACAGGCATTTGGGATGATTAAATAGAAAAACTATCAAATTTATTTTCAATTATCAACAAACAGGAAGTTACAATTTTCAACTATTGCCTTAAAACCTAGAATAAATTCTAAGGTAATATTGATAAAAATTTATCAATTTCTTATTTTATAATGAGTCCAATTTTAACAGATTCATAAAGACTTTTGTTGCTGGTAGCGATGATGGATAGCTCTGCTTTATTTTATTGAATCTTTGAAGTCTAGTGACATTATGTTTGTCATTTCTCAAATTTTTTTTCCAGATGAAAAATGAAGATTTTGAAAGATAACTTGCCTAGCTTCTAGTGAATTCAGCATTGAAAGCCCAAAAGTCAACTTTATTAACTTTTATGGTCAATTACACAGCATCTAATACTACAGTCTAAAGAGTAACTCACAACCATTGGATATTCTTTTCTGACTTCTGTGGTCACTAGGTGTGCATGTGTGGTATAATACATACATTCAGACAAAACATTCATCTACATAAAATAAAAGTAGATATATCTTTTAAAACTAAATGAATGAATAAATGTGTCTAAAGAATCAGTCAACAATGAGCTAGTCACTGATGGGAGAGATACTGTTTCTGCAGACACTTGTTTGTGTTCAAGGTCACACTAAGCAATGAAGTCAGAACTTTGAAGGTTGAGAAACTTACAAAAAATTTTCACTGGTCTCCATTTTTTAAATTAAACCTCAAAATTCAAAATAAATAAATAAAAAAGGACAGACTGTAGCTAGGCCTTTTGGCACACACTGACCCCAGAATTCAGTAGGATGGTGCATTTGAAGGTGGTTCACAAGCAAGCTCCATGTCAGCCTGAATTACACTGAAAGCTCACACCTTAATAACAGCAATAACAATGATGACAATGGTAATATTAAGCAAACTAATTAATGTAAAAAACTGGAAATATTGTCCATCTTAAACTGTTATATCTGATTATTAATGCTATTTGAAGAATGCCCATTTCACAATGGCTGCTCTTGATGATGTGCTATTGATGCCAAGCACTGCTGAGAAGAAAGAAAAACAGTGATAAATCCAATGGACAAGTGTTGTGAAATATTGCTTTACTCTTTGTGAAGATATGTCACTATGATTGGTTTAATAAAAAGCTAAATGGCCAATAGCTAGGCAGGATTTCCGGTGCAGAGAGAATGCTGGAAAGAAGAAAGGAGTCACTGAAAAGCAGCTTGGGCAGTACATAGATAAAGTAAACGAACCTTGGGTCAGTATATAGATTAATAAATATGTGTTAATTTTAGTTGTAAGGGTTAGCTAAATACAAGCCTAATCTTTCTACCAAGCTTTCATAATTAATAATAAGTCTTCACTTGTTATTAATTATTAAATAATAAGTCATTCTTTGTGAGCCAATGGACGAAAAAGAAAAGTCAACCTACAGACAATTGCTTCTTGGAGCTTCTACTCCACAGGGAATAGTTGAAGCAGCTAAACAAGAAGTGTGTAAAGAGGTGTTCACTTTACTGAAGAAAATAAAGCTAGAAAACAGAGCTGGGTGTGGCTAAAGGCCGCTCAGAAACAAGATGTTAGAGGGCTTCCTCTGAGAGAATCCCAGAAGGAGCATGAAGGGCGATAGGAAATTCATTGATGGCTTGTATGAGGAAAGTCTTTCTGAATATGTTAGGATGTTTAAGCCTAAAATCATTTTTAAAGTCATTTTTAAAACCCCTTTGACCACTATTGATTCCTTTCCTGGAATTAATATGCTTTCAAAACTTTACTCATAAATTCATTACTATATAGCAAAGAATTGAAATGAGAATAATTTTTTTTATTTTTAACAATTGAAAACAAATGAGTTGTTTTCATTTCATACGCATTTCTAGAATTTCAGTGTGCTAACACAACATCTGATACTTTTACTTTTCCAAGCATTTGATAAAATATTCTCTGATAAGACTTGAGAGGGGTTTTCTCCGCTCTCAACACTACCATGTTCTTCTGTCATAGGATACTTAGACAAATATCTTACTGTCCAATATAAATAAACTCAGCTTGAAATTTAGTAAAAATATATCTAACACATTTATAAACATCTAATTTAAAACTAATTACTTAAAAAAGTAGGCAAGGTCCGTGTTATAATTGAAATATGTCCTACAAATATCATATTGAAATCTCAATTCCCAAATTCATATGCTGATGGAATTTGGAGGTGGCTCCTTCAAAGGGGTACTTGAATTGCAAGGGTTCTTTTATTGTTTATGACTTAATCTATTCAAAAATTAAGAGGTTACTGTGAAAATAGGTTCATTTAAAAGAACAACCAAACCAAAACAGAATTCATTGGCATAGTGGCTCTCCCCTGCAGTTGGTACTCCAGTGGAACTCTTCGATTGCTATCAGTGAAGCACCGTGCTTCCTGGCCTTCACAATATTGAACTAAATGATCCTCTCCTCTATAGAGTACCTAACCTCAGGGACGTTGTTCCAGCAACAGAATGGACTTCTAGTCTCAAAGTTTATCTTGCATTTCTCCATCCTGTAGTCCTGTCTGGACGGCCTGTGTGGCCTATTCTTTTGACAGCAATTCTTTATCCGAGTTCCAAACTCTTCTCACTTTTTCTCTTAGCGGAACTTCCGGAGTCACAGTATAATATTTTATACATCCCACAGAATATCTTCAGCTTCTTCCAAACTTAAATAATCCCAGAGTCTGAGTTCCTGCCCAGCTCTGCTTTTCAAAGCCCTTCCTGTGAGTCCTGTAGTAACACCATCACAATGGATGCCTGTTGAGATGCCACCAAGGGCAAACTTCACCATTACAGAATTTCAGTTTCAACAGGCCTGAAATCTGGAGAGAAGGTGAAAATCAGGGCACCGTATCTCTAACTGAATCTCTGTAAGTCAATCCCTTAGGTGTCTGTCTAGCTTCCAGTCTCTTCAAGGTCAGTGGTGCCTTGATCTTGCCTAGACCGACCGTCACTTTTCTCTGTAATCTTGCAGAGGGAGTAGGTTCCAGATCCTGCTCTGTGCCGTTGGGATGGCTGAATACTCAGAGCTGGCTCATCTATAGCTTTTCTTCTTTTTGCCTCAGGATAGTCTTTTGACCCTGGTCAGTCTAAAAAGGCACAGTGACAGCTGTCTGAAATAATCAGAAGCAGCTAGTTGTGGACTATAAGTATCTGTTTGCTTCTGAACACATGGAAAGCATGTTCAAGAGATAGCTAGTTCTATAATGATCCCGGGTCTGAGGATCCAGTAGTGTGGAAGCCAAATTCTGTTTATCAAAATCTTGATTCTCCGAACCCACAGTTCTTTGCCATTTGATCTACATTTATGTTGCTTACAGTTCAGTACATTCTGATTAAACAGAAAGAGAAGACCACAGATCTGTGGGCAGGAAGTGAGTCTGAGCCGAGAATGCCAAAGGACTGAGATGCATAAGACATCATGACAATATTTCAAAAAGGAAAAAGTGGCAGCCCAAGCCAGATCCTAGGGTAAGGCCACCTTGCTCTGTATGCTTTTAACTTTTTGCATAGTGGCTTTGGGCTCACCATGTACCTTGAAAGAGAATCTACAGAGGCACTCCTAGCTCAATCCTGTCTAGAAAGAGGAGAGAAAAAGTAGAATTATCAAAAAGTAGTTCTTTAATGCCACCCTTCAAGGACAATGTTATCAGCAAAAAGACAGAAAGATCTGTGCACTACTTCCTACATGGGACCACCGACACAGCATCTTATGTTTTTCTGAACTTA
The DNA here is from genome assembly GCA_004025045.1 of Sigmodon hispidus. Lineage (NCBI taxonomy): Eukaryota > Metazoa > Chordata > Mammalia > Rodentia > Cricetidae > Sigmodon > Sigmodon hispidus. The sequence goes on from PVIH01003755.1 coordinate 137,558, forward strand.
TTTTCCTTCTTGGTGTGAAGGAAAAGTCTATCAGCCCTGTAGCAGATTTATGAGGTAGTTATTAATAGTTGTAGTTAGCAATAATGTTGTATTTATATTATACCATAATGCAGGCACTAGTAACCACTCAATTATGTTAGTGTAACACAAGCGCAAGCTGTCTTTAATCTGTGCAGAGTGGATCTGCCTTTGTGTAGGAGGTGCTTTTCTCAGCCACCAACTCAGTGTGAGAAAATATAGAAATGTAAAAGAACAGCTTACAAGGCAATTTTCTAAATTGCTTTGTTGTCTTGAGAAAATACATCTTAGAGTGTCATCTTTAGATAATATTCAACTATATTTTACTGAGTTTAGAAAACAGACAATGCCACCAAGCTTGGTAGCAGAAGTTTCTGACTTGGGATTTGTGAATAAGTCAACAAAGCAAGCATTGCTGTGCATTAATCTACATTCCCAAACAAACCAGGAAGATGGTTCTTACATGCCCCATTCTACAGATGCAAACATCAGGACTCATGAAGACATAATCTTTCTTTGTGTGTGCTCATGTAACCGGTGAGTTCAATGGTGATGTTGAAATGCAAGTCGATCTGAAGTTAAGCTTTGAATTTTCTCCTTAAGAGAACGTGGGTTCATTAGGCATGAGAAACAACTGAACGCTAAAACGTGGCTTCTCAAACTTTAAAGTTCATGTGGGTCCCTGAAAACCTATTCAGACCATAGCTTTGACTCAATAAGGCTCAAATAAAGTAGACCCTAAGATGCTACATTGTAAGAAGTTCCCGGGTGATGCTGCATTGTCAGGATCATATTTTGAAGCAGTAAACTGCTAAGATTCCAGTATAAAGATTAAATTTCTAGCCTCAGTTTTTGACATTCTATGTCCCAATTCCTTATTTTTCTGATAGTTTTATTTTTCTCTGTTCTTTCCATTTTTCTTTTCCTGAAGAAGTTACAGCAGGCTAGACGATGTATGGTCATCTTAACAATTTTTGGCTATCTAAATGTGACCTTAAGTCAAGTCTTATTTTTCATGATGTTATAAATACATGTAATTTTTTTTATGTTGGTGGAAACTGAATATTGAAAGAAAACTTCATTTTCTTCCTCTAATATTTCTTTCTCTTCTTTCATATCTCTTTACAAGATCACTTCAGTTCTACAGTGTTGCATTATGCAATATTCTTTGTCTTTTTATAAATGAATCCTTTATTTTATTTTTATTTCTTTGGCCCATTAGCTAGAGAGCAGCCTCGACTCTGGTTTGGCCGTAGTAGAAGTTGGGAAAGAGAACATCATGTCATTGTATCCAAATTAGACTGTTTGAGTGAATCACCCAGGGTGACAAGAAATCTTAATGTGAATCTTTAACTCAGTCTTTAGGAGCTTTTGTTTTTCTTTTGTGAAGTGGAACAGTCATGCTGTGGGTCACTTAGGTTGTTTATGAGAATTAAATTTCTTTTCTTTTCTTTTCTTTTTTAAGGTAACAGACATGAAGGCCATACAATGATGGAAGATGGATTTCCTCGAGGGGCTGTAAAGCTGCCCTGGTAGCCTGAGATGCACCCCACAGTTCCCTTATGCTCTGTGGTCAGTTCCTCAGCTCTCTACTGCTTGCCTGCCATGGCAACCACTCTGCCATGCTCTCTCATACACTACAGCAACATGTACCCTGAGCTGTCCCCAGTCATCAGCATGCAGTGCCATAATGATTTCCTTTGACCTAAGATCTTTATTCGACTCTTGTGTCTCTGGATTGAGGTGACTCTGCCCTTTGTTATCCAAACTAAGGTGTGCTCACAATTGCAGTGACCTTGTTAGGCTGATCTAGAATTATTCTCTGCAGATCAGGACCCACAAGCAGTTCTTCCAAGGTCGGTCTTGACTCTGCCATACCATGTAATTTTTTTTAAAGAAAAACTATTGTTTGAAATTTTATACGTGAGTAATATGTTTTAATCAAATCACCCTCACTCTCTCACTGTACCATATTTGTCCTACAAAAGTCATATTTTTCCAGCTCCAGCTTACCCACTCTTCACCTTTGTGTTCTACCAGGTTCTCAACAGAGCGGGTCATGTCTACACACACTGGAGAGAAGCAGGGGGGGTTTGTTGTTGTTTTTCTGTTTACCAAGTCAGGTGTTGTTTTCTTCTTAAAACCTTTATATACATAGTCTGAGTAATATATTATCAGCTTTCTGGGCATACCAAATAAAAAAATGACATATAATTAACCATCTCACACATAGACTAGTCTGTATGATTGGCAGTAGAGTTTTATAAATCAAATGGTCCATCCATTTGATTTATAGCTCTTCAATTGTTTTTATCAGCATTCCTAAGTTCAGTTTGGAGTGAGCCATGATAACACATGCCTGAAATCCCAGCATTTGGAGGTAGAGGCAAGAATATCAATCCCTGCAAATTCAGAGTTAACCTGGTCTACACAGTAAATTCTAAGCCAACCAGGCTATATAATAAGTCTCTCTGTCACAAAATAAACAGATAAAAATGAGGTTTATTCACGTTTAGCTTGAATTCAAACTTCAGCTATATGTAGAGGCAGTAAGTTCAGTGTTCCATAGTACCAGAGATAAAAAGGGAGGGTGACATTTTGTCTCTGAGGAAGACAGTTTTTCTCAGTCCCCCAAACTATGATAGTTGAGAGTAGCAGTATTATAGTAATATTTGTATATATCAGAAGAGTGTCAAGGGGAAGAATGAATATACTTGGGTTGTCTTTATGGGATAAGGAAAATAAAAGAAGATATTGCAAAAGTGTATCAGGAGAAATGAGGAGAAAGACATGATATGTGGGAAGAGATACTAATAATAACAATTCTGACTTCGGAACTAAATTCTGTGAATGAATTATGTCAAAAAGGCCATTAAATAAAAGCTACTCCACAGGGGACTGAAGACATGGCTCAGTGGATTAAGTCTTTGCCAGGTAAGCATGTGGATTAGAGTTCAGGTCTCTAGAACTCATGTAAAAGCCAAATGAAATAGTAGTAGTGGATCTATATTTACAGTGGTAAACAAGAGACTGATCTCAAACATGGCAGAAGTTGAGACTAACACCAAGGTTGCCCTCTGCACACTAACAGTCACACTTGCAGGCCCCCCCCCCACCTATCTACACACTTATACATGAATGTGTACACACCCATACATCCTACATACCTGCATTACACAACAAATTAAGAACACACAATAAGAGAAATGGAGCCATAGCAGATGTTGTATGTGATAATTCAGATTATGATGACTGCTCATGACATCAAAACAAGGAGAAGGTGCAATGGCCGACACCTTGAACTTCACACCTATGTCAGCAGGGTTGATGACCAATGGAAATTGTCTCTGCTTCATTCACCAATGGGATGTTTGAGTATGTGTTTCTTTCCACATTTTTAATCATAACATATAGGCCTCAATTGTTTGAATCCACCAATATCCATTCATTCTTATCTATCTGCCCCCTAATTCATGTGATTCAAACAAAATGTAAGAAGATAAACGCAGAGATTTTATTTTCTTTTAAAATTTGTGTGGCAGACCCAAACAGAACTTTGAGCCTGGGTAGGAGCCTCCATTCTGGAATGGTGGGTCATAAATCTGTGTCACATGTGATGTAACAGTGTAAACAGACTGGTGGGCAGACAGGTAGGGAGAAGGGCCACACCTAGGTAATAAAAATGGTGAACTTCCAAGATGGCAGCCTTCTTCCTCACCCTCCTGACCTGAGACAAAGGCCTGGCAGCTTAAAACAAAGGCCTTTTGGGCTTTTCCCCCTGTCAGCACACTCTTGCTGATGGACTGGCTCAACAGGTTCAAGGCCACTTCAGGACTTGTTTATATGACAGTTAGAGGCCAGTCATCTTATCTGTCTTCAAACTGATCAGCCCTAAATTTAGTATTAATTTATTAGAGGGAGAGACTCTTCCAAGACTTAAAAACAAACAAACAATTTCCCCCCAAACCAAACCAACCAAACAAAAAAACTGCCCATGACAGATTATATTTTTGGGTCCCCTTTCTGCTTTGGGGAGGATCTTTCTCTGCTGTGTGTCTGCAGGGTGTGTGTGTGTGTGTGTGTGTGTGTGTGTGTGTGTGTGTGTGTTTCCTCACCCGCAATAAAAACTTTTTTTCTACTGCTGATTTCTTCTGCTTCCTTTCTACTTATCAGACTTTGGACTTTTTTCTGCCTCTTTAATTCTTTAACTGATGGAGAAAACACAAACAGCAGGACCCCTAGATGGTACCAGTCCCTGTCTTGGTGTGAGAAGGAACACCCAGAATTACACAGGCCAGGGCAGGCAGGGTGACAGCTGCCTGTGTTTGCTTCTTTTAATTGGTTTGTTTTTGATTTGGAACTTATTTGACGTAGGTTCCAGATTTGTTTTCTCTTTGTAACACTGACTTGAGTACTATTAACAGCCCCATCTGTTTGCTTTTCTTAAATAAAATGTAAATTGGGCTTTGTTTTCAATTTCAGGTGTTTTTCAGTTTGCCTCTGTCATTTACCTCCTTAGGTGCTTTGGCCAGGGTGGTGAACACTTTGCTACCAAGAGTAAAGAAGTCTGACTATTTAGTCCTTTTTCTTTAAATGAATGTAATTTTAGTATTTAAAGAAATTCTGTCTTCCATGGCTTTTGATTTGCCATGTAATTTTTATTCTCTTCTTTTGTTATCCTACTCTTTCCTGCCCAAGAGATCCACCCAAGTGCTCATTCCTGTGGTATTTCTCTTTCGGCCACCTTTTTCCATACAAGGACACCAACAAGCTATTAGCTGTTTTGTTTTTGTTTTTGTTTGTTTTTTTTTTCTCAAAGAATAAACAGTCACAAATAGTGCCATGTTGGTTGCTGTTAGGCTCTTGCATTTATGACTGTACTGGATGATGCTTCTTCCATGGACAGTTGATGGGTAAAGCAATTGATGGATGAAGGGCTACTTTGTATGGAACACTGTTCACACAATATGATACACGACAATGAGATGAATCTATATGAGATGAGACATATTTAAATATTCACAGATATGGGTTTTCTTGGCAATTATGTTAAGATCTTTTTATAATAGAAACATATTTGGAAGAAAGCTGTAAACTCTCACAGGAATTTAAGCAAATTGCTTAAAATAAGAAAAAAATAATTTATAAAGTTTTCAAAGACAGTGAGGTGGTTCAGGCAGTAAAAGTGTTTGCTGCCAAGCTTAACAACCTGAATTATACACACACACACACACACACACACACACACACACACACACACACACACTCATATAAAAACATAATGAATATAAATATATCTTTGTGAGGTTTGGGATTTATCCATATATCTGCACACTGAGTGCCCCTGGCAATACCACTTTCTGTAAGCTATGCAGGTAATGTGTAGGAAAATTATTCTGTGTTGATCATAAAGTCCTGGCTCCTCGAAAGCCTTCCCTTCTGTGTGTTGTACTGTGGAAATAAATTCTCTGGATCACCCTAAAAGTTCCTTTATTCTGTGTCACCTCAAAGTGGCTACATCTTATCTAGAAGTATGTATAAAAGGGACAGCTGACCCTGCTCCAGATGAAGGAGAAGGATCATGAGCACTGGTCACAGGGCACTCCATAATGTAAGAGAAGTGGTCGGAGCAAGCTATACAGGTATCTCCACATTTCCAGGGAGAAGAAATGATATTCATCCTTTGGATAAGCACAGCAGATGTCAAAGAGGGAAGCTGAAGAAATAGCACAGTGAAGTCACCCTTGCTACAGTTGGGTTCTCCTCAACATGACTAAGAGTTCCAGGGGGCACAGAGCAACTACTGGTAGCCTGGAAAAACTTTTGCTAATCATAAAAGGAAGCTGACTCATTGTGGATGAGCAACTCATCCAGATTTTCCTGGAGTAGCCTTGGTATAGGAACTAAAAATTTCCTTTGTCCTGGATACACACACTTGGGCAGTTTCTCATCTTTGCTCACACTACAGATATCAAAATTTTATTGAATTTGCTATAATAATGGCACAAAATTGTTATCCTTATAGATTCAGTCCATGGGTATGTATGTTAGCTGAGCTTCCCCCGAGAAAGAAAATCACTTTTATACTTATATTGAGAGAAGTGTTGTAGAAAATGACTCATGAATGTAGAGAGGAGATGCTTTCTGACCAATTGTTTGTAAACTCAACAGTGAGAGAGCATGGTATATTTCATTTCTGCTTCCTTAGTCCCAGCTGATGGGATAACATTTGGTTCTAGGTTAAAGGACACTGGTTTAAGTAACAAAATCTTGAGAACCTGGACCTCTGATGTGAAGGCATAGGAGAAGATGGATGTTCCCATTCAAAAATTGAAAGGGGGATCACCTGTCTTCCATTTTTCTGTCCTGTAGGATGTTCATCAGATGTGAGGATGACCATGCTAGCTGGTGAGGACCATCTGGAAATGGTAATCATCTAAATGCTAGTCTCTTTGGGAAAGAGAGAGAGAGAGAGAGAGAGAGAGAGAGAGAGAGAGAGAGAGAGAGAGAAGGAGGAAGGTGAAGTCTCTTAGACCCATTACAGAAAATGAAGCATCATAGTGTGGTTCAAACTCAGGTACTTTCTGTATCGCTGCATCTCCTCCTAGTTTCCAGTACATGCTCATTGGGGGTTAAACTGTCTTTTGTATTTAGGTAGCAATTCTTGACAAATGCTACCTCCTGTTCCCTGGCATTTATTTTTTACTTTAGAAACTGAATCAGTCTAGGAACATAATCCCTGGGGTTATTGTTGGGTGCAGTGTGAGAAGGCCCCCCCCCGTGGGGTGGGGAGGGACATGACTGATGGAGGCTGCGAAGGTGACAGATTGCAGATGTTTTGTTCTCACTAAAATTTAACAGTCATCACCTATTTCCAGGTGGAGAAAAATGTGGGAAGTGTGGTGTTGACTTGAGGGATGTTGGGCCATTGGTCCTGAGAGATAAGCACCTTTCTCTTAAAGATGAGATGAGGTGAGACATAGTACAAGTATCGCAACACTTGTCCCAAGCAGACTTGGCTTGAAGTATAGTTCACAGAAAGACATTAACTCATAGTTATGTTATATGTCATAAATAACTGTGAGACACTGGTACTGCCATAAAATCACTAATAAGATCCATACATGGAGAATAGTCTCACAGAGTTTTAAGTCCAAATTAAACAATGCACTAAAGAGATCTCCAGGTGAAACTGAACACATTCTATTACCTATGAATAACTGTAATAAAATTTATTTTAAAAAGAACTTATTTGTCCCACAGTAGGCAGCTTTTAAGATCCCTATCAAGGAAACAATGAGACAACATAATTAAGAGCTTGAAATTAAGAGTTCTCATTAACTTGTCTCATGTCAGAGATGGGGACTTTCTGATTTGTTATAAGCTGACTGCTAGTTCCACAGAGGTTGATAGACTACAGTGTGAAGCTCATTCCATTAAAAAGTATGTAGGATTTAGAAACAAATTCAGTATTGAATGGCCCCAACCCTGAAGTGAGAAATGAATAAAATAAAAGTTAAAACTAAATTAGAAACTTGTAAATTTAAAACATGGATTAGGAACATCTAGGGCTGATAGGTCAGCTGTGTTAAAACAGTTCTCTCCCATCCAGTTAAGCATCCTCTGATTCAAATATTAAGACAGTAGAGATTTCATTGACTGAGAGTTACTTGTTTCTAGAAAATTTTTTTTTTTTTGATGTCACAGCTTCTTAAATCACCAGCAAATACATTGACTAAGGGCATCCACAACATCCTCACATTCATAGTTTCAAATGTAGGTGGCCTCTGGGTGGGTGGCTGGCACATGTACACCAGGCTGTAAGTGTGCATGCTTGCACCTACGAATACAACCTGCTAATAATTAACCAATGAACTGACATTTGCCATCACTGCCGATGTGTCTACTGCTGTGATATTTCAGATTTTAACAGAACCTTGCTCTCATTTTCAGCCCTAGAAGGCACACTAGTTAGCTCTGATATGAAAATGCTTCTGAACCCTGAAGACCTTGACCTCAGTGAAAGAAAACAGCTGCAGGTAGAACACAAGGTCAACCTTCCTGTCCCAATGCAAACATGCTGACATTTTCAGAGATCCCTCCAGAAAACAAAAGTCTTAATTTATGGTCTTTACACACTATATAACTACAGTGGCTGTGTTTGAGACACTGTGGGAGTGGGAAGGGTCCACTGGAGTTTGTGGGTTCCTAAAAACTGCTTGTTTCTTAACTTAAATTGCCTGAGTACCTCAGCAGAAATCCTGCCTGGGAGATTCTTTTCTCTTCAGTTCTTTTCTGAGAGAAAGGGGATGATCAGTCTGCTACCTACGTTGACCTTGAACTCCTAAGCTCCAGAAATCCTCCTGCTTCTGGTTCTAAGTGGCTTGAATTGGAGGCACACCTACCATGCATGGCTACTAAGAGGTTTATTTTAAAGAGATGCATCTGTGGCTAAAGACTGCTGAAGTGTGGAGGAGGTAGGGAAACCAGATGAGAATAAGGTCATTGAGTTTTGGCAGAGTAAATGATTTCTCTTGCATCTTAGGGAAATAGAACAGGCATTGTAAAAACAGGTTTTAACAAAATACCGATACAAATACTTATTCCCCCTGCCTATCCCACCTCTGAAACATACATTTTTTTTTGGGTAGGAACAGCCTGATCAAGTTACTTTGCCTTCCTAAGAGCAAAATCGCCTGCTTCTCTGTCTTTCCTTCCTTGTTATTTCTACCAACTGACTTCTCTGTCTGCCTGTCTCTGTCTCTTTGTGTCTGTCTCTCTGTCTCTATCTCTATCTCTCTGTCTGTCTCTATATGTCTGTCTGTCTTTCTCTCCATCTGCAATGCTCATACTTTCTCCAGTCACTAGTCAACCCCTCTTTCATGTTGTAGCCCTCTGCAATACACACTGATTTCTCTTTTGCTGCTCCCTGGGTTACCTGTTATCTTTGCCAGTGTCTTTGGCTCAGGGAAATTCTAGTTCAGAGTTATCAGTTTGCATTTTATGTAGAGGTTCAGCTCTCTCAGGTAGATCCTAAACATTTGAGACCCAGGAAGAAAGAATATACCAATTTTTAAATTTGACAGATATAACTGGTGTTCAATATATATAAGTATTTTTAATTATGCTAATTTTCCATTTTCAGCTACATGTATTTTTTTCATTGTTCTTGCTCAACCATGCTAAAATTTGTCAGTAATTTCTTGAATGTGTGAGGAAAAAAAGAAGCCATTACAGATAAGCTATTTACTTGTGGAAAGCAAATTATGAAATTAATTTTACTCAATAGCAAAAAATTAACTAATAAACTGATTCTAGTCTAGAAGATAACCCAAAGTTTATTCAGAAAAAGACAACCCTATCTACAAAATGTGAGAAGTTGGAAGATGAGTAGATCCCTAAAATCAGCTGTAGAAACTTCTAGGTAGAGAATTTACATTTCAAATATAAGAAGTAGCCATTTGAAATGCAGCTGTGTAGTTATAACTTCAATTGCTAAAAGTGCTTTTTATAGTAGCTCAGAGGCAGGGATCTGACAAAGTCTGGGATTCAATCTCAAGTGCCATAAAGACCAACCAAAACCCAGGCCGGAGAAGTAGAGCACTAGTTAAGAGCACCTGTTGCTCTTCCAGGGGCCACAGGTCTAATTCCCAACATCCACATGGTGCCCTCTATACTGTTAAAACTGTGTATAACTCCATTTCCAAGGGATCTGAGATTCCCTTCTGTTCGCCAAAAGCATCATATGTGGTGCATAGGCATGCATGCAAGCAAAACACCCACACATACACAATAAAATAATAACTTAAAAAAGACAGACTTTCAGAGAGGGAATCAAGGAAGTCACATGAAAATTGCAGTTACACTGATTTTTTAATCCATTCTGTAGCATTTTTGAAAGCAGAAATACTTAAGAAATTTTAAATCATAAAATATATTATCTTTAAAATGTTATTGTATTGTGTTTTAACCACAGATAACATATAGTATCTTGGTAAAAATGAGGAAAAAATTAATCTAGTATTCTGTATATATGTCTCCTATAGTCATATAATAACAAGTTGATTTTTTTATAAAAATAGATATTTCTTTTAGTTTTTAACCATAAATACATTGTATTATGTATGCATGTTATTACATAGTTCAGCATCACTAAAATGTTATATCTACAATCCAAAGATACCATATTTATGTAGAGAGCTGCTTGCAGCCATGCCTTAAAGATGGCGTTGGCTTCTGCCCTCCACCTTCCTGATGGTGAGTGCTCTCAGTGATAAACAACTCCATATTTGGCTAAAGCTAAGAATCTGGCTTGCTTCCGTGTACCTGGGCCTATCGGTGGTGCCCACGTGGCACACTAGGGTTGGCTGACCAGAAGCTATTTAGGCTATGAGCGGGTTTCCCCAGGGTCATCAGAAGAAGTCAGAAATCAAGGTTCCTGAATAAACTGCTGAAAGAAGAGCCTGGTGTTGCGTCTTCCTTGCTGGTCGAGGTGGTTGTGACATATTTAGCCACTTTTTATTATTTTTATGCCTAATAAATTAAGTAATCTGAAAAAACCTACTCAAAATTGGCCTAATAAATTTGAATATGCCTTATATTTGAAATGACTAGACATTGACTGTAGCATAAAGTCAGGTTATTGTATATGTCTTGTGAAATGTTGATATTTGGAGTCAAATATTACTTTCTAAAACCAATGTAACTTTAACAAAGGGACATGGGCAGAGATTTGGCTTTCAGATTTGGCCTTACTGAGTTCAGGATTTAATAGAAAATGTATATTTGATGGACATTTGGAGCTTGTGAATGCTTGTTTGCTCAGAGGCTCATGTCTCAAGCTAATGAAAACAGCATTAGCTCTGGACTAAGAGATTGCTAATTCAATCACATTCCAGTGCTTTCTGCCCATGAGAACTTGGATAAGTTAGCCAATGAATCTGAATATTTCTCATCTGCAAATAATGGACTTTGAAATCAGAATGTGAACACTGGAAGTGTTTTGAAAAGTAGCATTCAAGTGTGTAGAAAGTATATATGTGCACATGTGTTCAGGTGCATGTAACTATGTGCTCATAAGGAGACCAGAGGAGAGTGCTAGATGTCCTTTTCTATTGCTCTCTGCTTTATTTCTTTCAGTCAAAGCATCCTTGCAGACTCTGGAGAATCCTGCTCTTTGACTAGAATAGCAGCCATAAACCCCAGGGATCCTTCTGTCTCTGCCTCCCCCAGTGCCAGGGTAAAAGGCATGCATGGGGCTGTGACTAGTTTTGAGGTTGGTGAGTATGGGATCTGACTCTGGTTTTCATACCTGTGGAGCCAACACTCTTAACTGCTAGATCATCTCTCTAGTCCACAGAAGAGCTTTTCAATCATTTTGTTCATAACTTCAGTTTCTTCAAACCACACAGAATAGGATCCACCTGGACATCAAAGGACAAAGATGACTGAAATTAGCAATGTGAGACTTGGAAACATGTCAGGGGTAAGAATCAACATGCGCATTAATCCCTGTTTGAATTATGGCCATGTGTTATAGATGTCTATTATAACATAGGTCCATGATGAGCAAGGCTGAGGGGTCATTGCACCATGCATGATCACACGTAAGTGGAGGGAATACTGAACCACACCATGAGGTGTGATCTGGAAACAAGCCAGGACTTCTGTCTACAGCATACCCTTATAACAAAAATAAGAGCAGTAGACATGTCAGACACAATGACAGGTCAGTTTTTTGTAGAACTATGTGTGTCAAACACTCTTCTTGGTGTGTGTTATGTCATTGAATACTGTCAGGAACTCCAAAAAGTAGGAGTTGCTAGCATTTTCATTCACTTATGAATATACTGGAGCTCAGGAAAGTTATGCAATTGGTCCTTAAACATAGCCTACAAAACAACTGGGAACACTTGAACTGAAGCTGTATGAGCCCAAAGCCTTATTTCCACTTTTCTGAAGGCAGAACTCTTACATGAACAGCAAGGACATCATTCTATGGGTCTGGGCCTGGGAGATGATGGCTGTGCAATGGGGAAGGCCGGCTGTGTGGCTGCATGACCCTGAGTAACTTTGTCTGGTATGCTGCACAAATGGCATGGAATCTGCTCCCGGTTGGTGTTAGGGTGAGGATGTCTGGAACTAAAGATTCTGTGTGTCCCAGAGAAAAGTGTCTTTTTCCAGGGCTTGGGTCTGCTCACCCCACTTTGACCTTCCTAACTGACAGACACAGAAGCACAGGTGCAGGGTCAACTGGTCTATGTCTTGGGTGGAGTGTTTTCTGCTTAAAAAAAAAAAAAGTGAGAGAGATAGAGAAAAAAAAGAAAAAGATGTAAAAAACAACAGCTTCCTATGACCTCATTCTGCTTAAAATTCCTAGATATGCCTCTTATTTCCTTTTTGGTTCCAGGATTTTTTTTTTTCTTTTAGACTGAAGCCAGTTTCTTTAGAAAAAAGCAGGTATCAACAACAAAAAAAAGTGTGGTGTTAACTTCTGTTCTAAAATACCTTGAAGCATAACACCAAAGCTCCTTATCTGGTAGATCCCTACTAACTAGCTCAGTTTTCAGACAGATGGCTCCCAGTGTTCCTCAGAGGGTGGAACTCAGAGTTTCTGAATTAGATCCACTGGGCATATTTAGTAAATTCTGTGGCTCATTTGTCCGAACTACATACTGTAAACTATATACTACATAGCCATATACTGGACGTTGATTTATGGATGACCCCTAGACCTGAGTTAGTATACCTGGAGGTAGAGGTAGAGATCTTTACTGTCTTATGCTATTATTACGAAATACCCAACTCTGAATAATTTATAAAGAATAGAAATTGATTTCTCATAGTTTTAGAGGTTGCAAAGTCTAAAATCTTGTTTTGTTTTTTAAAATGTGTATGAGAGAGAGAGAAAAAGAGAGAGGGGAGAGAGGGAGAGAGAGAAGGAGAGAGAGAGAGAGAGAGAGAGAGAGAGAGAGAGAGAGAGAGAGAGAGAGAACATGTATGTAGTGTGTGAGGAAGCCAGAAGAGGGTGTCAAATTCCTAGAGACTGGAGTTCCAGATGATTATGATCTCTATGCCATCTGTGCTGGGAACCAAACTTAGGTCTCCTGTAAGAGCAATACTCTCTCTTAACTGCACAGCAATCTCTCCAGCCTGAGTAGTTGAAGACTGATAGGTCCAGCTATTTTGTGAAGTCTGCTTCTCACTTTCAACATGGTGCCTTGAGGTTACATCCATCAGTGGGAAGAAACCCACATCTTCCCACAGTGGGTCTATCCTGGGAAGTCCTTTCAGTCAAAACTCGCCCTTCCATGAAGAGGAGCCTCATAACGTGTATTCATCTCCCATCTCCCAGAGACCCCTCCTTCTAACACCATCACCTTACTGAACTTTGGAGGGTACATCATATTCAAGCTGAAGCGATGGATCTGAAAATCATGTTCCAGAAGTTTTCAAGCTCTTTACACACCCCCAAGGTTCTATGTTATAAACTTGTTAAATACAGACCATGGGCTTTGATGGGATCTTTGGATGCTCAGTGTTTCAATGGAGATTCAAGTTTTCACACTTACTTTTGGAATGACTTGGGTGAAGATTAAAAATCATCATTGTTTTCTCTTTTATCTGTTCATATTTTTACATTTGCTGGTCTTGAGCCTCACTACTACTCTAATACATGTTATTGAAAATGTGCTTGGCTCTGAATGTCAGCTCTTGTTGTAAAGCGTAAGGATCCAGGAGAGAGTTGTTACTTTCATCTTATAGCAAACCCCACTCTTTCTTCTGTCAGTAATGATACTTTGCTTTCCCTTGGGAGAGCTATCTGTACCCAGGGAACCAACTTGATGGGACTGTCAGTCACAGGGTAGGCCTGGCAAGTACAAAAATGGTTCACAAAGACTCCAGATCCTAATCCCTGGAGCCTGTGAGGATGTTAGGTGAGATAGCAAAGGAAACGTTATAGGAGTAACTGGGGTTATAAACTAAGATGCAGTGTGTTGAATGTGTTGGTGGATCAAATACGATCAATCATATGAATCCTTTAAGTCAAAGGCCAGGTGGTGTGAGATGTCTTTCTATACACTGTTAGTTATCATTGGACAATAAAGGGGCTGTTTTAGCCTTTGGCATCTTAGAAGCAGGCGGGAAATCTGAGCATGAATAAAGGGGAAGAGGGTGGAGTCATACAGAGATACAGAGATGCTGCTAGTTGCCACTGAGAGAGAAAGATGTAAAAGTACAAGTAAGCCAGGAGCTATACGGCAAAACATAGATTAATAGAAATGGGTTGAGCTATGATGCAAGAGCTAGATAGCAATAAGCCTGAGACATAGGTCAAATAGCTTATAACTAATATAAGCCTCTATGTGTTTCTGTGGGACTGAAGGTCTGCAGGTCCAGACCTTTAGTCTGGATGGATCAGAAACTTCTGACTACAGCCAGGGGCTGAGAGAGATCTCTGTTGTTGCCACAAAAGTACAAGGACCTGGGACATTCCAGAACCCATTAAAGTTTTGGGTGTCATGTGGGCCATACTTATAACTCTGGGACTGGAGAGATAGAGATAGACAAATCCCTGAAATTTAATGAGCAGCCAACCTAGCCTTATTGATGAGCTCCAGGCCAAGGAGAGACCCTATCTCAAAAACATAAGGTGAACATCAACTGAGGATGACACCTGAAGTTGACTTTGGGCCTCCACTCATGTGCACATATGTGCATGCACAAACATAAGAGGGACTTTATAGCTAAAGTCCCAGCAATGAAGCTTTTTGCTCTAAAATGTCAGGCAGATTCATATTATAAAGGGGACTATAGGGGTCTTTAGAGTCATAGAACTTATAGAAATATACATATATGTGTATATATATGAATTCTCTCTATATAAATTCATACATATACTCACATATATGAATTTATTGAAATGACTTATAGGCTACAGTCCAACAATGGCTGGCTGTGAAGGGGAAGTCCAAGAATCCAGCAGTCACTCAGTCTCCCGAGGCTGAGTGTCTCAGCTGGTCTTCAGTATATGCTGGCGTCCCAAAGAAGTAGGCTCCAATACCTGTGAAGGAATGGGTGTGCAGACAAGGGAGGGCAAGCAGGTGAAGAAGGAATCCTTCCTTTACATTGACTTTCAGCAAAACGTGTGGCCCAGATCAAAGGTAGACCTTTCCTGCCACAAGGACTGGATTAAAGATAGGTGTCTTCTTGCCTCAGATCCAGATCTCAAGTGTGCCCTTCATTTCTGGATTTATAGTTCATTCCAGATATAGTCAAGTTGACAGCTAAGAACAGACATCAAATAAACCTAACACATTTGATGTTGGGGAGAACCATATATAAGATATTTGGGGGCTATAAACAGATTTGAGCTGTGACCAGCCCTTAACTTACAGCCTGAAAGGCATCAGTAGCCTCAGTTACATAGCTACCAGGAACCAGAATGCAGACAAGTTGCATGCACTTGGAAGCAGAGTCTTCCTCCAAAAAATCCAGTAAGGAAGCAGTCTTCCCCAAAAAAATCCAGTAAGGAAGGTCTGCTAACACCTTGATATGATCTAGTAAACCTGTGGCTTAGTAACAAGTCTTGCAAACAAATGGTGTACAACTCAAAAAGCATCAGTGCTCCAGGCTAGGAAATGGGACTCTTCTCAGTTTTGAAATACTCTCTTCTCAAATCAACAATGATGTTCTTTTCTGGTGGCTCTTCTGTCCCAGTGACTCCTCCCACCACCTTCCTTAAAACTAGGACATCCTGACTCTGGGTCCAGTCACCAAGCTCCTGATATTCTTTTGCCTATTTAATCTCGGCTAATAATTTTCTGGGTTCTTATGTACTGGTCTTTTCTGTAGTAACAACAAAAATCATGACAGCAACATTGGTAACTGATACTCCTCAGTAGGAAATCCATGCTGGAATATTATTATTATTATTATTATTATTATTATTATTATTTGAGATGAGGTTTCTCTACATAGTCCTTTCTCTCCTGGAACTCTCTCTGTAGACCAGGCTGGCCTCAAACTCAGAGATTTGCCTTCCTCTGTCTGGGATTAAAGGCATACACCACCACCGCCTTGCACAAGCACTATATTATTGACTACATATTATTTTTTTTTTTTTTTTTTTTTTTTTTTTTTTTTTTTTTTTTTTTTTTTTTTTTTTTTTTTATTTTTTTTTTTTTTTTTTTTTTTTTTTTTT